>WOGO01000664.1:0-21779 GCA_015342085.1 Leptinotarsa defecta | reverse complement strand
TGAACAGTATCGCCTGACTCCTGTCAGGGTTTATACTTTATAGGTTCGGTACTGGCATATTGTCACTTGATATTTTCCACGATTCATAACAGCCTTCAGAAAACCATCCTCATGGTCGACTTGAATATAAATCATCGTTGAACGTAAAACTAATTGAAAAGTGCGTATCCGATACGGATGACTCACAGTATCAATAATTAATTGCCATATCAAGGAACGGTAATTAAATGAGTATTATCGATTTTTCAACTTTGGCCATAGACATTCGAGTGCTGATCTCCATTTTTATTTGAGTTATGTAATTCCAGGCATCCTATAAAGGAAGATTTTTGAATTCCGTTTGCCTACGATACAGGCATAAATGAAATAACATACTCTGCTACATTCTCACGTAATTTACAGCATCTAATTTATGAGCTATAACATTGATGTTATGCCTCAAGAAGTTATTACTTCACTTCGAATGAGTGCAGAGTATTGATAATAATTCAAAACAAAGATATTTCTGAATAACTGTTTTGTTGATAGTTCAGGGTACGAGTATTAATGAGACTAAAGTGTCAATGAAGCTTGAAACCTTTCATGCCACCTGCATGTGTAGTGAAGGGTGATATTATACTTCTTCTCAATTCTTCATTCCTCCATACTTGTTCCTTATAAAAAATTCTACATGAAAGTATGAAAATAACGTTGATATAAATTAGTAACTACGGCCCTGTTAACGATGATATGCCAAATGGACGGAGATCAAATTTATTTGCAAAAAACTTGGCAACAATCTCGACAGATTTGTTTTTTTATTCAATTCGTCTGCTATTGAAATTGGAAATTATCAGTCAAATTAAAACTTCCTTTAGAGTGTTACAAGGATCCAATATGCGGCCCTTGTGACCAGTTGCGTTTCGGCTGTATTTTAGTGATTTTCTACAGCTCATAAATTGTCCTTAATTATGTCTTTGATGAAGATTGTGAAAATTTAATGAAAGAAAAGTATTACATTTTTGGTTATTGGAAAAAGTAAAGAAATTTTCAACTAGTGCTATAAAAATCGCCTTCAGTATTTCTGATTGCTACAAGTTGCCCCTTTCTAAAAAGTTGTCATTTAATATGACTGAAGTCTATTTCCTCGAGCAACGGAGTAAAAAATCATCTATATTTCCCCCTTGTGAGTGGAAATTCCTGATTCCCTTCTATATTCTATCATTTTTTTGATGATAAGAAAACACTGGTGTCTTCGTAAATTTTTCGTTCAAATATCCAGGTTGGTTTCTCGAAATTATATCATACTAGCTTTCATCCGCGGCTTCGCATGAATCAATATGAGAACTATATTTTAATGCTTGTCTGGTCAATTTTTTAAAATTAATACCTAACCTAACCTAACCTAACCAAACTTAACCTATCCTAACCTAATATAATCTAACCTAACCTAAACTAACCTAACCTATCCAACAAAGTAGCTAGAATTTGACATTTTTTTAATAAAAAGTATCTTATATTACTTCTAAAACCTTCAAGAAAATGTGTACAAAATTTCATTCATCACAAAATGACATTAATTTTATATTTAACTTTGAAAAAAGTTGATGGTACTGTGAATAGTATGTAATTTTCAAGGCTCTGGCGACAGTTCCTGATATGACATGAGAAAAAAAAATTGGAAATAACGTAACGTTACGCAGAAAATGATTGAAGTCCCTGTCACAGGAAACTGTATTGCTTAATATCTTTTTAGGCGCATCTGTATAGAATTTATTGAAGAGTTTAGCAACGTCTTTCGGATCGTGTCAACAATGGTGTTATTATCGATTATAGTTATATCTGATTTAATAGCCTTCGATTTACTAGATAGCTCTGACACTAGTTGCCATGCAGATCTTGAAGGATTGTATGAATTCTTTATTTTGGTTTGAAAATATTCCCTTTTTGTTTTAGTTGAATTATCGTGACTCCTTTTTTTGACTCTATAGATGTTTTTTCAGTTCAAATCGAAATGTCCGGGTGTTATCAACCTAACCTAACCTAACCTAACCTTACCTAACCTAACATAACATAACCTAACCTCACCTAACCTATATTAACCTAACCTAACATAATTACCGTTATCAATTGTCATAGTTCGGAAATCTATGTTGGAAGACGCTATATTACAGACTCGCCTATGAAAGTTGTGAAAAATTATAACGAAATCGCAAAAAAAAATCATCACTCAGCGTTCTGCATTAATGATGAGTATTCATTACTTTTTACTATCAGGAAACAGAGTATAGCTGACAACCAGTGGTGCAATCACTTCATAAGAGTTGCTTCTCTTGATTAGAAAAACTGATTCTGACAACATTCTGTAGGGGAAGATCCATCAGATCACGACCTGACTCAACTCGAGCTGACCTCCAAGGCCACACTGCGACCTCCAATCGCTTACTCCGAAGCGACCTCCATGTCGGTCGGTCACCCGGTTGTTTGTTTTGTCTTGTCTTTCATTATCACCTTCCCGACGGAAATATTGAGTACTCGAAGAAAGTGACATTGTCGAAAATGGTTTTGGAACCGAATTGTGGAGTTGAGAAATAATTCGTTAAAACTCTATTTTCTTCAAGATTTGATTAGGAAATTATATTTTTCATAATGTATCGGTTATTTCTGTAATCGAGGGTTGAGAATATACATGTTTTGCCTTTCTCTGCTGATCTATACTAATATTATACAGAACAAAAATTTGATTTTTTTGTTTGTTCGTAATTGATGAGCTTGGAAACCACTAAATTGAATTCGAAAATTCAGTCTCGTCAAGAAACTGTGTGAAACAGTAATATTTTTAGGAGTGACTAATTTTTTGGGATAGAAAGCTTTCTACTACTCCATATTGATACAAAAAAAAATGTGGGAGTCTTCCAAAGAAAGAAAGGAAGTAATCAATTTTAAAATAAGTAACTATATACATAGATGTGTAGATCATGCAAAGAAGTAACTTTCAGACACAAACTGGAAGAAGTAACCCTCCTGAAACAGCTACTTTCATATAAATATTGAATTACACGAAAGAAAAATTCTTCCGAAACAAATACTTTTATATGAACACCGAATTTTACAGAAGACACTATTCTCTACTCAGTTTGTGTTCCAAACATTCGTTATGAAATAAAATCAGATATCATTCACAGGAGTTCTACACGAAATGAATGAACTTACATGGAATACTGCCATCCTCACTGGTAGACATCGATGTTTCGCCGAAAGACACTTGCTTTAGGGATCTTCAGTGCCAATCTGGATAACATTATAAGAACACACAGTTCATTCATGAATTTCGATTTTTATGTCACGGAGTAAGTTTGATCTACTTATGTCATCGACGACATCATAATGACATTCATTCATTTTTATGCCACGAAATAAGTTTGATCTACTCATGTCATCGATGACATAATTAGATCAAACTTATTCCGTGACATAAAAATCGTAATTCATGAATGAACTGTGTGTTTTTCTTATAATGTTGTTCCGATTGGTACTGAAGACACCTAAGGCATGTGTCTTTCGGCGAAACATCGATGTCTACCAGTGAGGATGGCAGTGTTCCATGTGAGTGCAATTTTTTACCATTCATTTAGTGAAGAACTCCTGTGAATGATATCTGATTTCATTTCATAACGAATGTTGGGAATACAAACTAAGTAGGGAATAGTGTCTTCTGTAGAATTCAATGTTCATATTGTATTTGTTTCGAAAGAATTTTTCTTTCCTGTAATTAAATATTTATATAAAACTAGCTGTTTCAGGAGGTCTTTTTCTTACAGTTCGAGTCTGAAAGTTACTTCTTTGCATGATCTACACATCCATGTAGTGTTGATTATTTTAAAATTGATTATTTTCTTCCTTCCCACATTTTTCTTTATCAAGATGGAGTAGTAGAAAGCCAGAAACTCTCCCAAAAAAAGAGTAAAAGATATTTCAAAACTTCTTTGACATCTTTCGAAAAAGTTCGAATTAGGAAAGGAAACGACGAAAATGGATGATTTATTCAATGTTGAAAATGAGGAAAGATTGTGGCCTTTCAAATCCTGAACATTTGTTGATAGGAAATAAAACAATTCATCGTTTTTTGTAAAAAATATATTGAATTTGCACAGAAACTTATCGATGTGAACTACAACTTTACCTTCCTTGTGCAAAATGATTGTAAGAAATTCAAGTTTCAATTCTTTCCAGTATGTGGAACGTGTTAAATTTTATTGAAAAACTTCTTGTTTGTCGATATTGAAATTTATTCAATGCTTGTTATCTATCCAATTCATCAGAACATACTCTTTCAAGAATTAAAATTCCATGAAGCATATCACCATAACCATATCGTATCAAAAAATACCATCATTTCATCGGTAGGTCAATACAACAAATTATGAGAATATAAATCAGTGCACCAAAGAAAAGTTCAATTTCTTAAAAATTACGCGAAATATTTCAAACGAGACAAAATTGTCAAATATCAATTATAGTTTTATTATTTCTCATTCGTATGGATAATAACATGAAGGAAAGAACAGGAAAGTCAACAAACAAAAATCAGATCAAATCATGATGTTATTCTTACCAACTTGTGAACGAAGCAGTGAGTTTTTCCTAACATATTCATTCTCCTTTGTCTCTATGAGTGATTAGCGCATTTTATCTGTTGGTAACAAGATCGGACGAAGGATTTTTTGAGTGTAATGTCATTTCATGTTATTTCTTCTGCAAGACAATTTGCGGATGTGATGATGTTATGATTCTGTCACATATCTGCCTATTGAAAACAGTTTTCGCACACACACCAAAATACTGCCATTCTACACCCGTTTCGTTCACCAAGTTCGCACCATCAGGAGTCTTAGTAATCACCTGTTTATGCTAACTTCGTTATGGGACAGTATTTTATTGAGACGTGTGAGAAGTGTTTACAATAGTTTTTTCACGTCAGAGGTTTCAGTCCTAAGTATGATGAAATACCGCTGTTCTTGATGAAATTTCACTTTCATACTTTTTGTTCATAATCCACAGTGACCCCATCATCCAGATCATATATTCATATCTTCTTATATGCCGATTTCGTACAGAATGTTAATTTTTAGGGGACCAAATCACCCACTCTATCAAATTAAGTTTTATACCGTTGTATTCTAATTGGACGAAAATGAACCTCTCAAACTGTGGAATATTTTTCATAAAACCTCGAAATATCTTTTGTCAACTCTCATCAAAGGAAGATATAGCTCATAAAATTTGAAATTCCGCAAGGTCTTCGAAGTTTATTTCCTTGGACATAAATAGCTTTAACTACCGTTTAACTGTGACATTTCAATAAATCCTTCGGAAGAATTGATGAGTTGGATGAAGGTTGAGTATTCCTTTTATTCATTTGCCACTAATAGTCACACCATGAAATACAGTACTATGAGATAATAAATCCAACAATAAAATATCATCCTATTCCGCTATATTTCGAAATATAATTTTGATGGTCACGTAATCGTGTCACTAATTTGATACAGCCACTGTTAACCATTATCACAGTTTCAATTATTTCACTGGATAAATAATTATGTGGTACAATATATGTTACAAGTCTATCGAAAAGAAGGAAAGGACTAATAGTTTGTTGTAACAGAAGACATTCAAAGAGGAAAAAAATTATCCTATTAGAGTTTCCATGTATCAACACAATTTGTTAAATTATATGTTTACAAGTTTTCAACGGTTTGAAGACCTCAATAGTTTTTTCATTCATTTTTCCTTCTATTCAATTCAATCTCAAAAATAAAGCTTTTTTTAAAATCTGTTACTCTTTAGCAGTTATAACTTTTCTGATAGAACTTCAAATATCGATATGGATGACTATGTATTGGTTATTGCATTGCATTGTATGCAATTGAAAGGTAATTTATTTTTTGCCATCATCTCCAACACTTCTCCTTCACCATTATGAATTTGGATTGCAGCCATCTCAATCAACTAGTATAAAATTGTTTGGGCAATACAACTTATATTTAAGAAATAGTGCATAACTCAAAGTGGATGTTAATTAATCAGAATCAGAATCAAAACAATGTCTTTACAAAATTTTGAAATTATTGGCATTTAGACATGTCTAATAGCCATTAATTTCTGACTTACAAATATATATGTATAAATGTCGTGGAGACGACATGATCATCTCGAGCAATTTTGAAACATGTCGTTCAAGTAAATTTCTCAATGAGGAACTTGTAATAGGGTCTAATCAGTATTTATACTGTTATATGATAATCAATGTTTGATGTTATTTTAATCGATTGAGTAATTTTGTGAATGAATGGCAACGTATAGACATCTAGAATAATTTTTAGGTATAGGCTCTTCTCTACATTCATCGTGTTCCTATTTCTCATCCCTGAAAGTCGAGATTTTGTAATATCCGGTGCCTGATGAAAAACTAACATCTTCATAGTATTCTATCTTGGAATCTCTTCTTCAATAATTCGTTAATATATTTCCTTCATTATATAAAATAAACACGGGAGGCAAAATTCCAACGTCAACAAAAATCAACAAACATGTCAAAATTATTAATATTACTTTATTTTTCGTGGAGAAGTACAATTATTTCAGTAAAACCTTATTTATTTTGGAAATCTGAACCAAATCTGAATTGTTTAACGGTTATCAACTGAATAAATATTTCTTTACTCAATTCTAGAAGACATTTTGTAGTCGTAGTGATTAACCGTCAATTTTTCTCTTCCAGAAAAAGTGAAATGATTTGTTTGAAGGTGATTGACAATGTTTCATGATGAATTTTATTAGTTTGGACTTCTATTGTCTAATACTATACTTGGTCCCAATTATATGAAATCTCTTTTTCCGTTAACCAGCTGTCGCTGGTTTGAAATCCCTGAATGAACTGATAAAAAAAATATTAATTGAAAAAGAATAGCTGAAAATAACAATTATATTAAGCAAAATACCTGACATGAAATAATAGTTAAATAAAATACAAGTACAAATAGGACAATTGAACAAAAAATAAAAATAAAGCCAAATTACTTCACGATTTTTCGATTGTTAGTATCCACAATCGTCTTCGAGTTATGACTGGACTGATTCCTCCAAGAGATGACTATTTATGGGTCATTCGAGTACTTTCACTTTTCTCCGCTTCCCTTTTTCCGACTCACCGGTTTAGTGGGAGATGACCGGTTTTGCGGGAGTTAGCCATTTTTTCGCTTGATTATGGGTTTCCATGTGTTGCGTATCTTTACGCTAGCTTGGCTGAATACAACATGTATGCGGCTTCTTTGAATTTCCTCTCAAACCAGTGTTTCTCCCTGTCTATGATCTCAGCTTGGGACCACTCGATGTTATGTTGATGGGTCCAAACATGCTCTGCTATTCCTTATTTGCTGGTTTCCCCTCGCTGTGTATGTTTCTTATGCTCGGCAATGCGAACATTTAATGGCCTCTTAGTTCCACTGATATAGGATTTTCCGCACTCACAGGGTATCCGGTAAATGCAATTCTTGGAATCGCAGTCTGCGTTTAGTGGCCTGGTTTTCGTGAGGCTGCAACGGATAGTGTTACTAGATCTGAAGCAGGTTCTGATGTTGTACTTGGAACCAATTCTTCTTATCCTCTCCGATAACCCTCTGATGCAGGGAAGTACAACCACTGGTCGTGACGGCTTCTCTTCCTTGCGAGGCTCCTGCTGTCTTTCAGCCAAAGTCTGTTCCACCATAGCTTTGAAGTAGCCATTCCCTTGAAGATCACTTTTGATGATGTCTAGTTTCTTCTCAAGACCTTCCTTCGTATAATAGAGCCCAAAAGTATAGTCTTATAGAGTCTTCATGATTCTTTTTTTTGTCGATTGATGGTAGACACTAATTGAACCACGAATCCAAGCACCATCAATCGACTGAAAGAAGAATAATCAAGACTCTATTAGACCGTACTTTCGGGCTCTGTAACACAAAGGAAGGTCTCCAGAAGAAAGTAGACATCATCAAAAAAGATTTCCTATGGAATAGCTACTCCAAAGCTGTGGTGGAACAGATTTGAGCTAGAAGACAGCAGGAGCCTCGCAAGGAAAAGAAGCCGTCACTACCAGTGCTTGCACTTCTCTATATCAGAGGATTATCGGAAAGGATAAGGAGAATTGGTCCAAGTATAATATAAGAACCTGCTTCAGATCCGGAAATGCTAGCCGTAGCAGCCCCACGAAAACCAAGCCACCAAACGCGGACTGCGATTCCAAGAATTGCATTCACCGAAGAATTCACAAGTATTGTTTCACAACCACAAAAAAACTGATACAATTCTGAGACTTCTGAACTTCACGTAAACATTGTTGATATTCAAGGTGAAGTTTGAATTGTTCGATTGATGACCTATTTATTTTGTGATATTGTATATAGGATGGGAGAAATAAACTTCTTTCTAATTTCACTTAGGATATTTTTGTACAACTGTCATTAAAAATGACATTTTTAATGGTTGTCAAGAGTATTAATAGCGTGTTGAAAATATTCATAATGCTTGTGTCAACAGTATGATTTTCGACCAAATAACGATAAACAAAACATAATTATTCAATTTTCGAAGAAGTTTTATTATGAAAAATAGATAAACATACAATTCCATTATGTTATAAATGTATTATATACATTAGATACCAGCAAAAACTTTGAATGTAACTTTAATACTGTTTGTTGGTAACCAGGTGATTTGGCGTCATTTGACATGGCCACTTCACAGCAAATGTGATAACATGAAAATAGTTAACTGACAAGAGATGTCAAAATGTGTTTTTATAAAAATATAAAATTCATCTATTTTATTATGAAAACAAGATAGTTGTACAAAGAACCTTTGTACGATATTTGTATTGAAGTTTTATTTTGTTCGTGAAATTGGTCAACTCACTAAGCTCCTTTAGCAAACTTTTTCACTCACAAAATGAAACCTTGCTTTTAACACTCATCATGAATCGCTATCATTTGTTATGACCGGTTTCCGTTTATTAAACTATTCTCAAATGTTATTTCCTCTATCTATCCTATATTTGATTCATTCTTCATTTCGATCTCTTGTATCTGTTCATTGTATTGATGAGTTTCAGTTGACATACGAAGCCATCAACTCAATAGAGTTGAGGTCTGCTAATCAATCATTATCATAATCACAGTCTTTATCAGCCAGTCAATGTGAAATATTCTCAGCTGATTACATCGATATGAGAATTGAATCAATTTTGTTACTAAATAAAATGTCAATTACATAGCTGTCAGTTTCAACGCCGTCGATATTATCGCCGTTTGGAAGAAGTGTTTTATAACTGTAATATTCTGTTTTGGTTTCCATACTTTTTTCGCTTCGAAGGAAGGAATAATGGAAAACTGACGAACTTTCTTTACAGATAATATTGAACTGATGAAAAAAATTAATTTTCATAACAGGTACGAATTCTCACCTACATCGGCTGAACTAAAACATGTATCAGAAAAACACGTATTTATTCAGTGAACATCTTATCAATAATAATGAAACCCATGTTGAATATTCAATTGTCAATAGTTATCTTTCCTGAATATGTACTCAGCACCAAAAAAAAGTATTGTTGAAGTTATAAAGAAGGAGATTTGATTTTCTGTGTCAGGTTTTTCATATGACAATCCTCATTCAAGAATAAATGAAGTGAATGTTGAAAGTAATTGATACAGTTTATTGTATAATTTTCGCTGTAAAGGGTTCAACAATACAATAGCTCCCTAAAGCATAAACTGAAAGTTACTCCTGAATTACAATTATTTTATACCTACTCTAACATATTACCTACTTATATGCCTACTTTATAATGAATGAATCTACTTGAAAAATTCAGATATGAATTCATGAACCATATAAATAGTTTATAGAAAGTATCGTAAATAAAATTAACTACTTTCCCCTGGAAATAAACAGATAATGATAATGGTGAATCATTCAATTCAGTTTGATCGTTCATAAGATATTGAGCCGTCAACATGATTACGATAGCAGTCTAATACATTCCTTATTATCAAAAAAGTTATACAGCCAAGCTCCGAAAGAAGTTTACCCAATTCGAAGAGAAATGGATAAAAGTTATAGATCCTCAACCTACTTAGGCCAACCCACTACAAATATTTCAAGTGTTTTGCACATCAAAGGTATAAATTTTGCTTTCAAAATCAACAACTTAGGCATGCACTCAAGAATAACAAAGATAAAAGTTGAGTTTCAGAAAAATCCGAAGTGTATAAATTATCATGTGGGTCATGTTCGAGTCATGTCCAATGTTTTATATAGGTCAAACTGGAAGAATATTCAAACCTCCATCAAGGAACACAGAAATAGTTTCCAGAATGGAAAAATAAATTCCACATATGCCACTCACTTGATCACAGAGGAACATGAGTTCAACTATGAATTCAAGACCCTCCATTTCCAGAAGAAAGGTTTGAAACTTAACCTGTTGGAGAGTATGGAAATGAACAAATTAAAAAGCTGTCAATATTTTATGAACGATCAAACTGAATTGAATAATTGACCATTATTGAAAAATAGTTAAGTAAGTATATATAGGGTACTTTCGAAAAATTAATCATATAAATAATGAATTCCCTGACCTTATCAGGTAAATTCATGTATTAGTAATTAGGTATACAAGTAGGTAATATGTTGTAATTTAGAAGTAAATTTTAGTTTACGATTGAGGAAGCTATCGTATAGTTTAACACGTGTCGCCGTTTTTGTAAAACCCTTTATAGTGAAAATCATACAATAAACTGTATTGATTAGTTTAAATATGGATTTTCTTCAAGTATCGGCCAGTTCTATCCAATTATTGAAGTGAATGTGATGTAATGGAAAAATATATTTTTAAAACAACATTTCACTACGATTAACGCCACAATCGCCTGTTTGTTATCAAAATTTAATATACAAATTTCATTATTTACTCACACGATAATACGAGATTGGACTCTATCAAGCAAGGTTCAGCTCAAAATGAGAATTATGAAAATAGTTCTTCATTGCATATGAAAACTACTGTTATTGTATCGGACATGAGCCAGTCTGAAGATGATGTATTTCTCAATATAACCCTGAATTTTCCCTAGCTAATTTTGAAGAAATATTCATTTGCCTACCAATAATAACAATTTAAATAATGTATCTTCTACTATAAATCATTTAAGGCAGTATGAATTTCCGATTGGATCATTTATGAATTTGGGAGAATGAAAAGTTTCAGTTCTCTCTTTGCCCACCTGTGTACATGACCTGCCATTTTTTCTACATCCTCATCCCCTCTACCCATTGAAATTCACACTAGTATTAAAATACGATAAGTTGTATATAAAGTTAATACATGGTAAACTAGTAGACATAAGTGTTCTTGTTGTTTTATTTAAGTTATATCTCACCAAATTGTTTCACAATATATGTTCTCTATACGCTAATTTCTGGAAAACTGTCTTGATTGTTGGTATTTGATCTCACTAACTATTGGTTTAAATAAATGATAAGAAGTCAAAAATTTTCTTTCGTCCAGTTGGAACCTATGAATAACCGAACAAATTAACATTCTAAATCAAATTAATACAGCGTGTTTCCTAACTACGGTACGAAACTGCAGAGGGTGATTCATTAGGTCGTTTTAAAAATCAAAATTTCCATGAAGATACGTCAGGAGTTGCTTCGTTTCTGAGATACAGGAGGTAGAAGTTTTAAAAAAACGGTATTTATCTTAAATCTTCGCACATTTGAAGTAATATGACGCTTATTCAAATCGAACTAGATCGAAATTATTAGGTTCAGTGGCGTCTCAGTGGGCGCCACAGCCAATAATATTAGAAAAAAGTGACCCAACTGATTTTTTTATTTTTTCAAATTTGATCAATTGAAAATTAAATTTTTTCATCGCCTGTGTTTCCTTCATATCAAGCTTCGTTTTCGGGAAAAAAATCACAATCCATGGACAACATGAAATTATAAACAATTTCGACCTCAAAGTAAATGAGCAAAATATCCACCTTCTAATGGAATACACGATTGCAATCAATTTGTCAAAAATACCTGAAGAATTTTTTAAACAAAACACAAGCACTACAGGAAAATCCTTGAGGCTCTCTTAGAGCAGTTCCTGTGCGAGAGTGGTGATCCACATTGGATTTGAATCGCTGGACTTTGCAATTGTCAATTATTCGATTTATCAAGTCATTCACATCTAGTACAGGAGTTTTATAAGCATGAGCTTCAGATGATCCCATAAGTAGAAATTCAGAGGATGCATATCAGCGATTATGTAGTCTAATCGACAAGTTCAAAACATGAAAAATAGAGATAAAGGTCCTAAAAATATGAGCGACAGCTCATTCGATTTGGAATCACCTATAGAAAAGTGTTTTTAGAGGATTTTGGTGCAGGTAAAAAAATGCAATTGTTATTAACAAAATAAAATTTTAAAAAAATGGTATTTATTTTTTCGTCAAAAACTCAAAAAATATTAATATTTGCGCAATTCGGAAAAAAAAACTCGTTAAATAGGGGGAATTTTTTGATAAAAAAGTCCCGACTCTCAAAACTCTATCTCCATTATTTATAATTTCAATTTGATTTTTAAAATAGGGTTCCGCGCGGCTGTTACGGCATGCGCGCGCTGCCCCTAAGGAGGGTTTATCAAAAGATATAATTTTTTTATAACATGAAATGTCATTTTAAAAGCTTGAAAAAAATCTAGTTTCTTCTTAACACTTGAATGAATTGAGTCCCATGAAAAAAAAAGTTTTATCACCATTTTTCAAAAAGTTATTCAATTGTTAAATAACAAAATTTTTCCCAATCTCGGTTGGCATAAATAATGGGATAAAAGGTATAAATATCTGGCCTATAAATTTTAAACTTCGTGAAGCCCTTTTGATATATATACTTCATACGATTCTGCGATAAAAGTTCATAAAAATTAATTAATTTGTTAATTATGATTTTTTATAACTATTGCAAAATGAAATATCTAAAAACTGTTGATACAAATTTTTTTTTCGATATTTAGCTATGATTGTTTTTACATACAAGTAATGAGAAGATTTACAACAATGGCAGATATTAACATATGATATGAATTTTTTACGTGATTTTTTTATTAAGTTGTTTCAAACAAATAGAGAAATTCAATATTTTTGGAAAAAAAATTTTTATCGGAAAATTCCTCCTCTTCAACGAGCTTTTTTCAAAATTGCTTAAATATTATTATTTTTTGAGTTATCAACGAAAAACCATTTTTTTTAAATCTTATTTTGTAAATAACAATTGCAATTTTTTACCTGCACCAAAATCCTTCAAAAACTTTTTTCTAGAGGTGATTCCGAATCGAATGAGCTATCGCTCATATTTTTAGGACATTTATCTCTATTTTTCATGTTATTGAACTTGATTAGACTATATTATGGTAGGTGGTGTCGAAACGCTGACGGACAAGGACACTTGAATGAGCTGGAGCCAAGTCGTGCATGCCTCTTACAAGTACAAGCACTTCTTCTGACAGGGTGGGTAAATGATCTCACAGAAAGTCCATGTGGGATCTATTTGATAATCTTGCCAGTAGGAAAAATGGGTTAATTAGGTAGTCAACAACATTTTCCACCCAAACGTTCAGTGAAAATTTTTGCTGACAATGACTTTCTTTAATAACGTGGGGATTTTCGTCGCCCCAAAAATGGTCATTGTGAAAGTTCATGATAGCATCTCGTGAAAAATTTGCTTCGTCCGTCAATAAAATACCCGCAGTAGTAGTAGGTGATATGGGTATAAGAGGTTTCTTTTTAGAACTGTCCATACGATTTTTAGGCTGACTTCCAGCTGCAGTGCAGTCTTCCTGGTATTATTTTAAGGATATCCTTCTATCACATCAAGTGTATCTTCTCCTAGTTCAGGCGTTGTTACAGTTTTTGGTCTTTCGCAACCAACAGGCTGTGGTGCCCACTGAGACTCTATTGGATATAATGATTCCAATCTAGTTAGGGCTAAATAAGCGCCTTATTACTTCAAATAACTGTAGCAAATTTCAACCAAATTGGTGTAGGGTTTTATGATATTTTATAAATACCGTTTCTTTTTGAACTTTAACGCCCTGTATCTCAGAAACGAAGCAACTCCTGACAAATGTTCAGATTGTACAGATTGTGGATGGTATTTTTCATGTGATACATAGATTTGTGAGTAGGACATAAAACATTTTCAAAAAGTAATTTGACTCATTCATTGTCATATTATTTCCCACTCTCCTGATTTCTTCTTTCAAAAACACTTTTTCTACACCAGAATAAAGATACTGTCTCTCGAGACACATCAGGAGCTAACCAGCTCCTGTTTTCGTCCCACATCAATTAATTTGTAACTCTTCGTCTGATTTGGGACTAACATATGGATATAATTCATATCTTGAACAGTTTCAGGTGTGATTCCCAGGTTTATTAATGTTGTGAGTGCAGCTAACTACCTACAAAAATGTTGATCCTTATATTTCGTTGAGATTTCAAATCAACATTTTTTCCATTGTGGAATTGCATCCACTTCTGGTGCATTCATCAGTAGAAGATTTTAGCCAGCATGAGACATTTCCATGGTTTTTTACTACTACATATTGGTTTTCAATCAATATGGGATTTCGATTCACTTTTAAATATTCAATCTACCACTGCAATATATCTTCATCTTTGAATTTCATGGTTCCAAAGTATGAAAAAGATTTGCCGAAAATGTGTGTGGTCATGCTTTCATTGGCATAACGAGTGTCTTTGAATTTTGCACCTAGCTAGATCACTAAAAGGGTAAACCATTAGCACTCTCTCAACATGTAGAAACTGACAATTCTCAGAGTTATAAAAGTAAATGCATCAATTAAAATAGATGTATTTGAGAAGGATGGAAGGGTTGGCAGTGAAGTGACAAGGAATTGAACTAAATATACCAAACCAAGCAGGTGGATATACTATTGAACTCCACATAAGGTTTACAGCAAACCGGAAGTACTGAAGGATACATGTGAAAATAGAGGCTCTCAAAATTGTCATCAACAAGAGCCGTCTAGTGCTTTTGCAATCACGAAAACTATATCAAGCACTGATTTCTGGTTTCAACAATAAAATACAGTTGTTATTCGTCGAGATGATTCTAGAAAATCTAAGGACGGGTAGTGCTGAGTAATGAGAAGGTATATTCATAGCTGGCGACTTCAAAGGCAAAACTCCACATCGTCAACATATTTACTTGTTGGAGATAATGGTAAAAAACTATATTGCATCAACTCCAGATTTGATAATAGCCTTCTGAGTATATCAAACTCAATTACTAATTGTGAATTCCACGAGAGAAAATATCTACGTAATCAACATCATATTGTCTTCAACATCCCTGAAAATGGAAGGAAAAGCTATGAAATAGAAAATAGCAAATGAATTGAGTCACAAAAAAACTGTAGCTATCATTGAAAGACATGAATCTAGATGCTCAAAAAGTTTCACATACTCTAGAGGAAATTTTCTTCGCGCAATGTCAAAGAAAAAGAAAAAATGAGTCTACTGATTGTCTGACAAAATCACGAATCTGAAAAAAGGATATCCAGCAAAATAGTTATAACGTAAAAGACCACAATATCTCAGAAAATGGTTACTTATTTTCACTTCGCCAGTGATAAAAGACGATATATGGGTTGAAGTTTTGAAGTTCACGAAAGGCGAACTGACTCTAATAAAATAAATACTGGTCTTTAGGATTTGATATGCATAAAGAACCGTATATTGAACAATACTCCAAGGAAGGTTTGATCAGAGCTTTAAAAAGCATCCAAAGTTGCGGAGGTGTGTACAGTTTTCTGGTTCGAAACAGTGTTCCAAACTTTTGAGAAGCAACCTTTGCAATTCTAGCGACATGATTGTGCCAAGACATATTGGTGTCAATTTCAATCTCCAACAAATTCATAAAAGCAGAAGGCAGAATTGTCTGACCTGACATTATTATATCCGGTTCGGAGACATTGATTTTTTGGAGAAAACCGATGCGTGGGTTTTTGTGGCCCTGAATTGAACCTGGTTACTTTCACTTCAATTCTAAATTACATCTAGATCCTCAATAAGATATTCAACCTCCTGCTACTGGTGAAGATATGCATCCGCAGCCGATGTTCTAGAATCAAAATGTAATGAGTCACCTGTACTGTCTGGCTGGCTTGAGATGAAACGACTTGGAGTTAACAATTGTGAATCAAACGAGTAGAATATCGAAGTATTCTTCATTTCAAAAACATTTGAATATATTGGAATTTGTCATACTGATTGTCAATGGTCTAAGAAAGCATCCTATTTCGATCATAATTTTCATCATATCCACATTTTTGTAATGTGACAGAACAAGCTATAACATTCATTCAAATTATGGAAATATTTGCAATCGGATTAATTATTAGGAGGATATATGGAAAAACAACTACGTGGAATATCGCCTCCCTTTTAACAAGTGAATGCAAATATTTATCAGAACAATTGCCTCTATGGGAAAGTGAGTATATGATATAGTGAGTATATAGTATAGTCTACATATGTGGCAATTGTCATGAATATGAGATAATATTAATGAATTTTTTTTTAATTGTTCACAAATTCAGCGATTAATCTCATCAATATTTTGAAAGAATATATTTACCAAGTTCCATATATAATAAATGAACTTCTAAACTTTTCAAATTCAACATCTGAAATCCTATAATACATTAAGCAAGTCAAAGAAACAATTTGAATAAATTTATTTCTATAGTTTCACATCATTACTATTTATTACAAACATTACTGAAAAATGACTTTGTAGCCATCATCGATTTTTGATTTTTTTAAACAAATATATAGTTCAAAAAACATATGCATGGAGTTGGTTATAGCAAAAAGCTGAATGATATACTTTCAAATGATATCTCATCTCTTGATCAGGAAAATATATTAATCCTTCTTCTCTTGTTGACCTTGAGGATTTCCACAACTGTGTTTCACTTCTCCAAATCCCAAAGCTGATGCCAATCACATTTGCATCTAGTAATAATTGAGTTATGATTTTCCGCACATATCAGTATATTCTTCTGGATTTTCATTACTTGGTGTTTTCACTTTCCTTGGAACTTTGACAGGAGTCTCATATCCCTGGGTGGTATTCTGTGTATTAGTGATTTTTTGTAGTTCTGCCTCCAATGCCTTCTCTATTGAACCACATTTCTCGTAAGATTGGGTTCTTGACAGGTAGTTCAATGGACTGATGTCGGAAGTTGGAGACTCTTTAGGCGAATTTTCTGAAAGCAAAATCAGAAATTCATGTAAAATGTTCATTATCAAGATAATATTTTTCTTATGTGTTCATCATCAAAATATGATTCATAAGGAATAAAGGTTTTGGCTTTGTACTCATCTTGAAACAAAAAATTTGGAAATGTTTCAAAGAAAGGAATAACGCAATAAATTCAGAAATTAACTCTATACAAAGATGTAAATATCTTGCAAAGAAGTAACTTTCAGGTACAAACTGAAAGTAAAAACTGTTTTCATAAATGTTCGTATCTGAAAGTTGCTCTTTTGCATGATCTACACATGTTAGTCTGGAAATTGGAAAAATTGAAATTGATTGTTTCCTTCCTTCCTTTGGAAGAATACCATAGTTTCAGCACTATTCGGAGTCTCCGGCAGCAGTCGGAAAAAAGCGTTCCCCATAACGAACTGGTATTTCAAGGAAATATCATACCAAAGACTCGATGGTTTTTGTGAGCTTGAGATGGATTTCAAATCAACTTTCAAATCCGTCATTCGAAGCCCTTCTCCCATGGTCTCAACGAGACGCTAGGAGGCAAAGGCCCCAAGATGGACATGCTTCCTTGACCATCACAAAGATATCGCAGCTGAGTTCGGTTCTTCAGAAAATAGGCATTCATTGAGCCTTTTGAAACGCCTATGAATATAGAAGGAGTGATTCGCCCGAATATACCATATTGAGTGACACTGAGGGTGAAGTCGGACCGCGACTACATGAACAAGGCAGAGTATGGTAGTGATGAATGGTTTGAAATGCAGATTCAGGTGGGAAGATGCCTGGATGTGCATCCGGTTCGAGGTTGGCCTATTCCTCAGATAACACAGACATGCGAACACACGTTTGGCAAGCTAGCCATCAAAAAACGACTGCTAGAAAAGGCACTGAGTTCAGGAATCAGATCCGGGCGGTTAGGTGGCTGGAACTGAGGAATATGAGCGTTGCTGGATGGGTGTGGCCAATTAGGGGCTTTCCGCATTCACAATTTTTTAATCAAACCCAGGACATGATTCATTGTTATTATAAAATATAACTCTTTGTTCGTGTTTAGATATACTGTACAGGCAGTCGTTGTTGATATATAAAAAGATATAATCTCGCGAAAAATGTTTTCGTTTTTTAAAAAAATTATATAAGAATAAGACAAAAGGCTCATAAAGCCATATTGAAGAGAGCAAATTCAAATTTCCCTTCATTCTGATCTGTATCATGCCATGAAGCTATAATAATAGTTACCTTCTTCGAATGGAGAGAGAAAGTATCCTCTGTTATGTATTGCATTACTAGACAGATTTATGTATTCCATTTTGTCTTCTAGAAGTCTCTCCCAACATTTGCTCAACTCTTGAAACGTAGGTCTCTTCTCCGGGTCTATTTGCCAGCAGTGTCTCATTATTTTGTACCTCAAAAAATAGTATGAATTTATAATATGAAAGTACACCGAAAAATGATCGTCAGATTCCCAACTTCAAACAAAAATAATGAGAAAATAAATATTCCGGAATGGAATTTCTAAACATTCATCTATTCCAACGTAACTACACAGTAGGTTCTGGCTAATACTACGCTGGACATTGAATAATGTTTCTCGTTCATCTAGCACCTAGGCCACGCTGAAATAATCGAGAACGGAGAGTGTTACCTCTCATCAGTGGTGAAAAAGTCTGACCCAAACAGCTAGTATGAAACTCGACTGACTTCAGCGTGGCTGCATGTATGAAAGAAAGAGTTGTTAACTAGTAACAGCTCCATATCATGAACAAAGGAGAAGAAACATCTCATTTACCAGTACTTTAACAGAAATCAAAGGAAGTCTGGAGACCTCTAACATCTCTATCACTGAGTGATACACCAAGTAACAATACATGTAATGTATTGTACATGATGTATAAGAAAACTGAAAAATAATCGCTCAATATTGAGACAGCTGATTAACGGAAAAAGAAATTTTAAACAGATTTTTTAAACAAATCAATGATGAATACCATTTTTTTGTAAATTCCAAAATTTATTTGAACCAGCCTTACAATATCGGCAGTTGAAATGAGAAGTATGATGAATTGAAGTCTGATGTCTCAAAGAGTACTTGATGCACTTGCTACTATTTCCAAATTCATAAATTTCAAAATTGTTCATAACTAACAAGTTCACTGAATGTGAATTTTGTCTTGTTCATATTGCAGACCTTATTTCTGAACCGAAATCAATGAATTGCAATTTGACATAATAGTTTTTTGTGAAGTTGTTTTCAAGCTTTTTCGCTTGATACACTTGGAGATGTATCTTTTCTTCCACTTCATTTTTCCTACTGCTGAATACTTTGTATCAAGTTGATGGGAATTACTCATTTCAATAATGCATTTTCCCTGTTCAATATATTTAACTCATTTCTTAGAGTTGGGAGTTTGAATTCGCCCACTGAATGAAATACATTCAATGATATTTTTTTCAGTAATATATTATTGATATTCATCATCATTGAAAATAATCACAAGATATACTCAAAGTGGATTCGACAACTTCACTTACAATGCTGGCGAGCAGTTATTGGGCCTTTCCATCCGATAACCCTGACGCAGAAGGTGGTATAGATTCTGTACGGCGATTCCTGGATAAGGAGTTGCACCCAAAGTCACTAGTTCCCAAACCAAAACACCAAAGCTCCAAACATCTGACTTCGTAGTATAAATGTGGTCGGCTAAAGATTCTGGGGCCATCCATTTTACAGGAACTGCGAATGATTTTATAGAAACAAATCAATTGGATATCTCTCGAAAAAAGTGTATGTAACATACTGGAAAATGTATTCTCTTCTTTGGTGAGGTGAAAGTAGTGAAACCAGCTTTCAAAACAGATCAAATCAGAAAATCAAACTAGCTAACCTTACCTATCTCCATCGGATCTGACACATCAATATTTGGATACTATGTATTTCAACAACTCTATTTGAATTTTATGCTCATTTTTTGAATTTTGTTGCCCTAGTGTCATTCAATCAACTTCATTAACTTCATTAATAACCCAGAGTTCCAGTTCATCTTCAATCATACTTTTAATTCATTCAGTTATTCCACTATTTATTTCCACAGCGAATCCTAATTGTTGAATGGTTCCTTTAGATGATTCAATCTTAATTTTATCTCGTAACTCGTCTTTGACTTCATTCACTATGTAACTCGATGAACGTGGTCAGAATGAACTTTCTGGTATATTCATCATGAGTGTTGTTTCATACAATTGCTGCTACCTACAGAATAATTCGCTTTTATCTGTTTTCAAATCACTAATACCCAGTGTAGAATGCAACATTCAATAGCGTGACACTGCCTCTCTCTTCAAAATACTCTGTCCTGTTCAACGCCTCTGCTTTATTATTTCGTAACCGTTTGAAAGGATCTGATGTGGCAACTGATGATATTTGTCTTTAGAATTGAATGTATATTTTTAGTCACCAAGAAGGGCCATTTTCAGTTCATCTGCAATTTTGGATGAACTTTTTTGTTTTACTAGGGTTGATATAACCACCCAGTGTCTCTAGTTCTGGAGGATCTTGCTTCTACTCAGTATATTTCTCCTACTATCTTTCGTAGCCACCGTTCCTTCTAATTGCTTGTAGTCCGTAGATAATGTTGATATATCTTTCCGTATTCTTTCAACAAGACCATTGTGAGCCCTTTTCACGACACAGCGATAGTTGACCCAGAAGGTGAACTCAGGCCAAGACGATATTGAGGTTGATATGTTCTCCTGGTTGACTTCCACAGAGTTGATTCAGAATATTCCTGACGTTTGCTTTTTCACTTCGGTGTATTTCTTTTGCTCCGTCTGGGTTTCTATAGCTAACAATTAGGTAGAACACAGTTCTTGAGGCAGCTTTGAAACACCTTTAGACCATCATCTTTCTCCTGGTTCATTCTCGTCTCGTCATCGGGCCATAGATCATGTCTTGTAAAATCTAACCTTATAATTGTGGTACATATCGGTTGCTACACTATTTATTTCCCCAAAATTACATAGTCTGAGCCAGTTATTTATTCTTCCAATGCATATCCCGTGAATAACCACCAGTATGCATATCAAACCAGCAAATCGACAAATTTAGCATTAATTGGCCTTCTAGAGAAAATCTCCCAATCCCTCAACAACAAGGAGATTGCACTTGCTGTATTTCTGGATATTGAAGGAGCATTCGACAATGCACTACCTGAATTAATACGATCGTCTCTGGCTAGGAAAGGTATAGAATCGACCATAACTGGCTGGATCTATGCCATGCTGGTAAACAGAACTGCAGCTACGATTCTTCAAAACGAGGCCATTAGGTTCAGGGTCACCAGAGGCTGCCCTCAAGGTGGCTACTATCCCCCTCTTCTGTGGTCGCTTCTGATGGATAGCCTGAT
>WOGO01000663.1:0-21785 GCA_015342085.1 Leptinotarsa defecta | reverse complement strand
ATATCAGTGAATCTACATTCATGGTATTTTAGAGAAATGAAAATTAATGCTTACAAAATAAAAAAAAAACATATTTTTCAAAAAGAAATGTCCAGTTAAGAATAATTAAAATACCTGTAGCACATTTCAAATTACTTGTGTCAACATCATTTAGACAATCAGCTAAGGAATTCTTTGATGTTGGCGTCTGCTCAGTTTTAGGCCGCCTGTTTTTCATTTGACTTCCACTTTGTTTACTCGAAGCTTTCCTGACTCTCTTACTACTTTTTTCGTTTTTCGAATTATTTTTTATTTTCATGTACCTATCAGAAAACCATAAACTATCAGAATATTTTATTCCAAGCTCAGGTTTCATATAAATTTTCTTCTCTCGGTAACTCCCACCATCAGACTTCACTAGGGATTTCTTTGACAACGATTTGCTTGAAATAGAAACTCCAGACTTTGCTATGGACTTCTGAGACACTGATCTGTTTGAAATGGAAATTCCAGATTTGAGTATTGATTTCTTGGATAGTAGTTTGTTTGAAATAGAGATTCCAGAAACTGAATTCGGTGAAATTGTTCGCTTGGAAATCGATTTTCGAGAAATTAATTGTGAGGAAGATAAAGTAAGATCATCTTTTTTTCCTTTAGACTTCTGAGACATTGGCTTTCGACTTTTTCTTTGGCTCCTACAAGATTCTCTGGAGGAACTTTTTGAAATAGTATCTTGGCAGTCTACAAATGATACCGAATCTATGTCAATTATATCTGGTTTAGGGTAGTGTTTCAGAAATTTATTCATTTTCCTCTTATTTTTTCCCATTAGTCTTTGAAAACAAATAAAGCTATCATTAGCCTCCAATTGAGTTATTAGTTTTTTATTGATGTCAGTAATACCAGGTCTACTATAAACTTCTGGTATTACTGAATTCTCACAAAAAGGTAGTTTTTTCATCAATGAAAAATCACTTATCTCTTCAGACAAATTTTCAGTATGCATAGATGACATTTTTGGCATTTCTACTTTGAGTGTCGAGTTGGACTTCATTAGTAATTCATTACTTCGAGTTGATGTCTCTATTTCGAGTTGTGTTTGAGTTTCTTTTTGTTCCAAATGTTTTGATTTGCAATGTATGATATTGCATTCTACTTCTGTATCGATGGTAAAAGTCTCGATTTCTTCATTTAAATTTTCTACAATCTTCTCCATCATTTCATAGTCATCATTTTTTATATTTTCAATAATAGTCTCTCGAAATTCTTCCAGCAACTCATTTCTTTTTTTAATTTTTCTCGCGAGTTTGGCAGCCGTCAATTTGTTTTTTGGTCTTAACAATTTCGGATAATATTCAGATCTGCTGATACTTTGGGCCAAATTTACTTCTTCAATTCGTTTGGTCAAATTCTCTACAGAGTCCACCTTTTCAACTTTCAGTTGGGGTTCACTTTCGCAAAGCATGTCATCAAAAATCGGTTTGACCCTGGAACAAAAGTTTTTGCCTCGAAATACTTGATCAAGCAATAACAGAACTACAAACCTGTGATTGAATTTTGTTCACCTACCTTGAGATATTTTCATTTTCGGAAATGCATTGCCTTACTCTCAAACATATGGTGTCAATTCCTCTGAAACTGTCTATTATCATACTACTTACATTAGCGTTGATCTCGGCTAATTTATTATGAATATTTTTTCTGTAATTTAGATATGAGTGTATCGAACTTGATACCTTCGGAATACGGCTAGTAATTTTTCTCCCTCCCATTATTTTGGTTTCATTATTTCCATGTGTTTTCAAGTAATAAAAAAAATTTTGCATGACATAATCTAAGCAGTGCTGCTCATCAAACGATTGATATGACACTGTTTCATTGTACAGAGACATCTTTACCAAATGGTATTTTAGAATTATTAATCAAGGTGATTCATAGACTATATGAATTTATTGAAATTGCTTGACTCTTGAATTTGGTTGAAGATGATACTGACTCAGAAAAATCACTTTTTGACAGTGTTTCTTTGGGTGATGACAGAACAGATATGACAGGAATCTATTTTTATTTTCAAGACTGTTGACTTGATTTGTTAAATTTTTTGTACAGAATGTTTTAATATCTTACCTATTTCATCTAGATAAATATGGATAACTCGTCATTTGTTACAGATTGGGACTTCCCTTTACGATGCTGAAGGAGCAAAAATAGTTAATAATTTACTAGAAAAAGCAAAGAAAAACAATGTTCTAATTCACTTGCCTGTTGATTTTGTAACTGCCGATAAGTTTGATGAAAATGCCAATGTAAGTATTTTTTGTTTTTAAATTACATGTATTATATTTTTCACATTTTCATACTCATCTCTCTTACTCTGCGATTCTCTGGGTAGCAAGGTATAATATTGGATAACTTGAACGAAGTGAACTGAACTCAACACCAGTTATTATTCCCTCATGTGTATGTTATAACACATTAGATTTTTATCGATGTGTATGTTAAATTAACGTTAGTTTAAATTTTATCTTTCACATATGTTGTTGACTTGCTTTAATCGAGCAGAAATTTATGAAAAATAATCAAAGGAATGAATCTATCTACAGATATTCATATTTTCAGTCCAGTTGTGCTGCCGTAGAAGACGGTATTCCCGATGGATGGATGGGACTTGATATTGGTCAACAGACAATTGAAAAGTTCAGAGAACCAATAAGAAGAGCAAAAGTTATTGTGTGGAACGGGTAACTCATTTATGTGAAAATTTCTAGATTGATAACCATATTTCTTTGTGTTACAGTCCAGCTGGTGTATTTGAGTTTGAAAAATTTTCCAAAGGAACTAAGGCCATAATGGACGAGGTTGTTGAGGTAACAAAGAAGGGAACAATAACCATAATTGGTGAGTACCTTTCACTGTCAATTGGATAAATTATGCTGAAGAGCACATAAAACACAAGACTACATGAGAGCTTCTCCGGGTGCACTTCAGGAATTACAAATTTTACACTGGGTTCCTGAATGAATTTAGAACTGAAATCTCCTAAAAGGGACTCCAGGAAGAATTGGCTGGTACAAAAGAAAGTGTAAATTTGGAGAAGGATAAGTAGGCTGTAAACTCATTTCAACCACATAAGTCGCCAGGACTGGATGGCGTTTATCCAATAATGCTTTAAAATGGCTAATACTTCTGCATAAAAAATTGTGTATAATTGTCAGAGCAAGTTTGGATTTGGGATTCATACAAAAATATGCAGAATGATAAGGATCACCTATATTCTAAAACTTGGAAAAATCAGACAGAACTGGGAAAAGGTTGTGAGACCAATCAGTCTCATGTCATTTGCATTGAACGGATGATAGAAAGAAAGCAATTAGTCCATGATGCATTTCTGAAGACTTATATGAAATGAACAAGTCAGATAGCTGTTTCAGAAGAACTACTTTGAATTTTTTTTCATGTTACATACATACTTATTGGTATTCCACCAATGATGCAAAGTCCATCTTTTCATTTATTGATTTTTTCTACTCAATAGTTATGTTCAATTTATATTTTTCCAGGTGGTGGCGACACAGCCACCTGTGCTTCCAAGTGGGGAACTGAAGACAAAGTTTCTCACGTTTCTACTGGAGGTGGAGCGAGTCTTGAACTTCTTGAAGGAAAAGTTCTTCCAGGAGTTGCAGCATTAACAGATGCTTAGTTTGTGATCACACAAATTTGTATTTATTTAAAATTATTAGTGTAAATGTTCTTGAAGCTGTGTAATGAGCTAATTTTTTGTGAACCGAATTGTTTATAAATGTTTTGAATATATATAGTATTATTATTTATTTGTGAAAATTCGGCTACAAATAATTGAAATAATCTTGACAGCAAATGGAATATGACTCGCATTGAACTATTTTTTTGTCAAGTAATTTATTTTTATTTCTTCGCTTTTCACCATAGAAAAAAAACAATAGCCAAAAAATGTATTGCAGTTTACATAGAGTACCTTTTTTTTTACAAATGCAGCTATGAAAAAGAAAAAACAATGAATATTTCTGGAGTTTTTTTCCAACACCAAACCGTTATTTTAACACCTCGACACGTGTTTCGATCACCAAGTGACCATCTTCAAGAGGAAGATTAATCTTCCACGTGTCGAGGTGTTAAATAACGGTTTGGTGTTGGTAAAAAAACTCCAGTAATATTCATTACCACACCAAAGGTTCCAAACAGTGCATCACAAGAAAAAACAATGGCAAAAATGTATTTCAGTTCACTTATTCTTAAACAACTGAAAAATATGAAATATATCTACTTTAGAAAAGGGAGACTTACAACTATTTGTTCATTTAATTTATTAAATTTGAATTGAAATGGGAATATTTTTAGGAAAATATAGTTTTTAGAGAAAAAATCTTTTTGATTTTCTACTTCATCATTAAATACAAAATGTGAAAAACTTCCAAAGAAAGGAATAAAGGAAGAATATAAATTATTTATGAAGATTATGTAAAGCATACAGAGAAGTTTTTTAAGAGACAAATGAGACAATATTGAAATACAGGAAGGGAAAAATATCCATTCGAAACAACAACTTTCAAACGAAAGTAATTGATAATTTTTCATGGTGAATTTTACTAGTTCGGACTTCCATTGCCTAATATGATTCAAACTATATAAACAAATAAAACTAGAATTAATAGCTAAAATATCAATTATATTAAGCAATAAAACGTGAAATGAAAATACAATAACACGAATAAAATAATCAAGTTGAAAAAGATCATATAGTAAAAAGAAATAAAAAAATAAGAATAAGCAAAAAATTTAAAGAGATTCCAAACTAATGATTGTGGATACCATTGTAGGTATATAGACTACAAAGTGGATACTAACAAATGAAACGTCATGAAGTAACTTGGGTTGAATTTTTTTCATTTATTTTACTGTATTTTCATTTCACACTTTATTGCTTAATATAATTGATATTGTAGCTATTTATTCTAATTTTATTTGTTCTTTCATAGATTTTTGAATCATATTAGACAATGGAAGTCCGAACTAGTAAAATCAACTACTTTTCTATTTACGTGGCCTACCAGCCCTGATTTTCTCTAATACTTCTATGTTCTTTTATTATTTGGGAGAAGGGTCTTCCCGTTTGGCCAATATAAAGTTTTGGGCAAGGACCACAAGTCAACTTATATACTCCTGATCTATCCGAAAGTGTTCATTGTTTTTAACAAATTTGTTTGAATTATTTGCCACGTCAAAGTTTTTTCGAAAACGAGGGATGTTATTGGTGGATTCACCAAAGTACGTCAATGTCCTATAATGCTTATTATCATTTCTTGAGGTAAGATAGACTTAGAAAATTATTTTTTTTTGTGTTTTTTTTTAATGTTGATGATATCTATCTTGTAACCGTTGTCGATAGCAACTTGTTTATGATGATGAAAATTAATAACACTATACATGATTGCAATAGAACAATTTTCACTAACTTTTTTTCAATTCTAGAGTTGAAAAATGTTTGTAGTATATTCATAGCCTGTGTAGCATATTCAATAGCCTGTGTAGCATACTATTGTGCTGCTACTATAATATAGTAGTATCAACATATGTTGAGAAAGTTGTTTTGAGAAATTAATTATGAAAATGTCTGTATGAGATGGTCCTACTGGTAGGGCCTCCCAAGCCGGACGAATTGAGGAAGAAAAGTCACCTGGGATAGAGTAGTCCCTAGTAACCCTTGCCTGTGCTGTTATGCGACTGAAGGATGAATGGTGCCTAGGCCTTGTCAGGTATCACCAAGTCTCTGATATAAGAAGTAACCTCCCTGAGTATTTAGCCTCATATCCATTTAGACTATTTAGAGGGCTCCATGGAAATGATAAACCATTTTCACCATACCTGTGTGAACTTAATGGACACAATTACAAATGAAAGGAATTCCTTTGGCTCGGTGAGAGTAGTACGAGGCAACCTATAAAACAGTAAGGCAGCTCTGATAGTTCTACAAAGGTTATGGAAAAGCTTGATATTGCTCTCATACTCTGAGTCTACAAGAGAAATATAATGAGATTCGGATAGATCCGGCATAATTATCTGAAAAAGAGTATAATGCTCCCGTTGAGTAATTTTTGTACCAGGAAATTGATAGCGGTCAGACTAAAGACTAACCTTTTAAAATGGCAATGAAATCAAAACAAAAGGTCCATAACTGAATACAAAAAAGCCCCGAGTAAATCTAAGAGATTCATGAGGAATGATGAACAGGCCTAAGTTTTTGCCTGATTCTATAAGATACTCTCGAAGGGACCTCAGGTCTCCAAAAATAGTCTAAAAACAAATACCGAGGAGTCCACAAAAATAGGAGAAGAGAGCTTCTCCGATTGTATTTAGGGCTGTACACCGGAGAGCTCAACTGCAGGCAATGCAACAAAGAGACAGAGATAGGTCATCATATTTTATGCAAACTTGGTTCATACTATCTAAATTTACATTTCTTAATTATTGACTTTAAAGTCCAGTATTTCTTTTTCAATGTTATAGCAACAAGCCCATAAACAAAAAGAATATAGTCCTGTCATTTTTTGTTGTGGATAATAGTGAGAGCAGTCAAGATATGAATGTAAAGGTGATCTTCCTAAACACAAAATTCTAAATTTTTATTGGTATTTCTTATAACTAAGATAGATCTCTAGGAATGGTTCTTAGGTATGATCATACATTTGAAACACTCAATATAAAAATAACTTATATAAAACATATTGGAAGTGCAAATTTAATGCAACTTTGAAGACTTGATAACGAAAAATATTATGCATACATATAATTTATGAAATTAGTAGCAAGGATTGTTATGACATATATGTTAGTCAAACTGGATAATCCATAAAAAATTATTTTGAGGAAGATGTAAATATCGAGTTTACAAAGTTCAGTGTTACATGATTTATATAAAAGTCATAGAATCAAGGACATCTATTTGAACTTTTTGGAAAACGGTACACATTTAACTTTGTAGTTTGATTAGCTGCACAAGATGTTTTTGTAATTACATCCAGAAGATGTAATAGATCTTATGTAATTCTTCAGGAAACATAATAGGTGTTTAATCTCTTATAGGTTTGCTAGAGATCCCATTTGTTCTACTTTGTGTATATCTGATATTCCATGAAGAAATTTTTGAAAAATCCCTTAACCAATTTCTAGTTCTTTTTGTAAGGAATAATAACTTTAAGGGAACTTTCTTCTTGAGTAGGCTCGGATATATCCAGATTTTTTCTGAAGACCTTATTGATTAAATTTGAAGAATACCTTCTGCAGTTATAATGGCAGTCAAAATGAATTTTGGATAAAAATTAGTTTTCTGAGTGAACAGCTGTGGTTTCTATAAACGACAAACCTTCAAATTCAAACGAGATATTCACTTTTACCAATCATGAGTGGAAATCACTAACCAACTGGCTATCATCCAAACAATCTTGAAACAAACTGAATTATAAACATTTTCCAATTATTATTTATATCTAGTGTATTCAAAATGTACCTCTGGAAGTTTTTGCAGTTGAGGAGCATTGGAAAAATGAGTCGGATCAGAATGTTAAGATTTTTATGTTACATCATTCCAAATTCCAACAAAGGGTGTATTGCTGGTGGTGATATTTTTGAAGATATATGTGTAATGGAGGTCTTTATGACTTCTATGTTACCTTGGAGGTTATTAATGGAGAAAGTAAAAATGTATCAAAGGGTGATCAAAACAACTGTATTCAATTATTTATTATTGTATAATACCGAATAGCGGGTACTCAAAAAAGAAAACAATAATAAATGTACAAAACAGTCCTACAATGGAAAAATATGCAATACTGCATTGTGAACATTGAGGCAGAAAAAAAATTCAAATATCACGTAAATAAATAGTATACAGAATTCAACAATAATCTGCTGAGTGAATTAACCTAAACTGTCAACCAAATTTATCTAATATATCGAATTACTATCGACTCAAGTTCGCCAAATATATCTGTTTTAGCTCTGTTTTTGGCGAGTTTTCGAATAAGGCGGCCCGATTTTGTCCTTCTCCTTTTTTCACCCAATGTCCATAGACACGAAAAGCACAGCCGTCAACGACCTGAAAACAAACTCGAATAGAATAAAATGAAATATTCAGCGTACTAGATTTGTTTGAAAATTCATTTTAAATTTCAACATTTGATACAAACAAGAATACCATTACCTTTCTCAAAAGCTTTAATCGATATGGGTCTGTTCGTGCTATTGCCAAATTTAATGGTTCAGGGGTGAATCGAAGCCTTTGTATTCTAATCATTGATCGCACTACCAAGATGGCCCATTTGAACTTATTTCTTGCATTGAATTCCGTTTGATGAAGTTTCTAGAAATGAGTAAATACACTCTAGCTAATATTGGTTTCAGTTTGATGTCAAGAGAGATTTATAACAGGCAATGTGTTAAAGAGTTACAGATGGATGAAGTGGAGAAGGCATGTATGCAATGGGTTGACCTGTTGAATGAGTTGAAATTAATAGTAGATCTGACTAAAAACTGTTTTCGGTTATTTTATATAGTTACATATATGCTTGTTATTTATGTATACAGAATAATAAAAACAAAAATATATCACTTTAAATGGTTTGACTGTTTTACAATATACAGGGCTAATCAAATTCGTTTCTGTACATGGGGATCTCGTAAACGATAAGAGATAGAGTGTCAGTTAAATTGTGGCAAAGTTGTGTATTTTAGAGACCTATTCAATGATGTAAAGAAATCGAATATAGCTCTTTTGGTACTGGAGATATACAGGAAAAACCAAAAAATCCCAAATAATTTTTTTGACTACATCTCTTTTATTTGTAGACATATTGAAAATCTATCCATATTTTGCTATTGGCGCTTGATGTGGGCTATCAGAATATGTCCATGAATCTTTTATATAGGGTGTCATCTGACTTGGGCCACCCCCATCTTTGAAATTTTAAATACAGACCTATATTTTTTGTTGTAGTTTTTGGATCGTAGACGTTCACTTCATACTGAGAAATTGAATTTTATTTTATATTTGGGGATGTTTCGGTAATATTTTATTATAATTGGGTGAATTATTCCCTTTTAAATTAAGGTCCTGGAAATTGGTTGACTGAGTTAAATAAAAACACAATAGTAACTTTTACGTCTCCCTATCTACCATAGAGTTTTTAGAGAGTGTTTTTTAATTTTAGGTACCTATTCATATTTCCATTGCTCTGGGCGTTTACTACAATAAACTTCGAATAAGAAAACCTTTTATGATTATCTGAAACAAATCTACAACGAAAATATATTATATGTGTTTTGATGAGCAGAAAAAGAAATGATAGCAATAATAACATCCAAAACCAACACTATAATTGTAATGAAAATTGAAATGAAGTAATTTATATATACAAAAAAATTATTGGCGCAATAAATGTTCGAATTGAAGTCCTTCCATTTCGAGACAAATACTAGACCAATATAATGGCCTGCAAGATCATCAGATCTTACTATTTTGGACTATTTTCTATGGGGGACATTGAAAAATATGATTTACCTATGCTGGCAGAGAGATAGAAAATGTGGAAGACTCGAGATTGAGGATTTTGAATGATTTCGCAACAATGCAGCAAATAAGAGTGTTAAGGGCAATAAATAATTTAAAAAACGGAGTTCAAAAATGTCTCGAAATGGAAGGACTCCATTTCGAACATTTATTGCGACATTAATTTTTTTGTGTATATAAATTACTTCATTTTAATTCTCATTACAATTATAGTATTCGTTTCGGATGTTATTATTGCTATGATTCCTTTTTCTGCTTATTAAAACACATATAATGTATTTTTGATGTAGATATGTTTCAGATAATCATAAAAGGTTTTCCTATTCGAAATTCATTGTAGAAAACGCTCAGAGCAATAAAAAAATATGAATAGGTACCTAATAATGAAAAAAAAAACTCTCGAAAAACTCTACGGCACATAGGAAGACGTGAAAGTTGCTATTGTGTTTTTATTCAACTCAGTTAACCAATTTCCAGGTCCGTAATTCAAAAGGCGATAATTCACACAATTATAATCAAATATTACCCAAACATCTCGAAATATAAAATTTAATTTAAGTTCTCAGTATGGAGTGAACGTCGACGATACAAAAAATACAACAAAAAGTACAGGTCCGTATTTAAAAAATTAAAGATGGGGATGGCCCAAGTCAGATGACACCCTGTATAAAAAATCAAGTGCCAATAGCAAAATGTGGACAGAGTTTCACTAACTAAATAAAGAAGATATAGGCAAAAAATGCTTTGAGATTTTTTGGATTCTCCTGTATATCTCCAAAACCAAAAGAGCTATATTTGATTTTTTTACATTGTTGAATAGGTCTCTACAATACACAACTTTGCCATAATTTAACCGACACTCTATCTCTTATCGTTTACGAGATCCCCATATACAGAAACGAATTTGAATAGCCCTGTATATTCGCCATTTTTACATGTTTCAATCAACTTTCATAACAACATGAGTGTCTGATCATGTGTATACTGTTTTGGCAAACAAATGGTTGAGAATGATTTCAGTAGCATAAAATAGGAATTTGTGTGAACAATTCTCATAAGGTTTCATTTGGAAATATCCACATCGTTCACTTTTGTTTATTTTTAGGTTTGTTCGTCCAGATCCAATAAACATTTATTTTCACTAACCAACTCGAGGTTTTTTTCTGTGTGAGGTATGTCACATGAGGAACTTACATTGTCAGTTGAATCACAATATGATCAAATCCATTGACCCAGTGACATAGAAATGATTTCAGATTGAACTGTTCATTTGAAAGGTAATATAGACAAAGTGAATGGTTTAAGCATTATATTTAACAAAATATTTAAGGAAATTGGTGAAGAATTCTCGATCAATCCAATATTGTGCTATTCAGCACAGCAAAAAAAACATTTTTTTACCTAACAAAAAATCTTCTACGAAAAGCAACCTTCAAGAATTCAAAACTTGTATGAACTAAAGAATTAATGAGGTTTTACTTTAAAAGTGCGATTCCTATTATAGCCGAAGATATTGCATCAGAAAGCTCATCAAAAATAATCTCGGCCAAGATTGCTTCACCCAGAGACCAAGTTCTCACACTGAACCATTGCTGTATTCAAGGTTTCACTCTTTAGTCGATTCAAAATTGTGTTATATATAATTTTTTCTCATGTACTGAGGTTTATGCGGCCTACATGCCTTCATTCTTCTTGTATAAAACGTTAGTAACAGAAGAAAAGCACCCAAAATATGATTTTCAAAATATTTTACCAGTGCCAGTTCAGAAATACGACTAAAGCGCCTGCTAGATTTTCTCAATGACTGTTTCAGTGGGGCTATGTCTTGATCCCACAGTTGCTGAAATATTATCACAGTGCAGAATAGAAATGGGTTTCAATGCCTGAAAAGCTGGGAGTTGTCAGGGAAAGGAAAATAAATACTAAACCCTATGAATGAAGACTCCAAACGCTTAAACTAAATTTGTTAAATGAACATTATGTAAATATTTTAGTTAATGTTTTTGTAATGAAATACCCAATTACTGCAATATCTAACCCATTATATTGTTTCCATGAAATATTTCCCGCTTTGAATATATTGACTGTAATATGTTTTATATTTTGAATATTCTTAAAAATTAATACATAGAATATTTTCTATCCTACGAATGTGCCATGTGACTGAAAGTAACCAATTTGATGAGACTTATTTCCAGCTTGATTAACTTTTCTACGAATCGCTCTGCGATGAAAATTGTTTTTCTTGGACATGATAAATATATCTACAGTGGACACAATAAACCATGACCCGTCATATGTACCGCCCCGTAATTGTGCACAAAAGTTGTATCGACTAGAACCCTTGATTGTATTTGATTACTTATTTGCATTTCTTTTTCCCAAATATCATTTTTCTCTAACACAGATTCTTATTTGCACAGAATGCCAATCTCTCACTGGCCATGTCTCATGCTGTGTACCTACTGAAAAGATACACAATTTGATATTAATCAATTTATGGCCCCTCTTGGATGGCGTAAAAAAAAATTTGATGAATGGTATTACTCCTAAAGAAAATATAGATGGAGAAACACTGAAAGTCAGAAAAAATTAAATTCAAAACATAAACTAATAAATGAATTATCAAAACATAGGTAAAAAAAAAGCCCAGCTGAGTACGAAAGTCCCAATATAAAAAAAAACTCGAATCATTTTTTTGATTTTTCCTTTTCTTTGGTCAAAAAGTGGCTCAACTCCAATATTATTTTGAAAAAAATAGATAAAGGAGCCATCGAAATAATATTTCTGCCTGAAAGTTTATATTTGAAAATAACATATTATAATTAATTCAATTATAACAAAAAACATACCTAATGAATATATATTTGAAAATGTCAACAAAATTACTATAACACTACCAATCCTGGAAGAATGAAATTCAAATTATGACTTTTCCAAAACATGAAAAAATAATTATAATACAGTTAGCTAAAAATTATAAGTTACTAATTAGACTATTCAGAGGTTGTTACTGCATAACTTCCCCAATATTACAAATATAGATTAGTTGTTGGTCAAGATTTATTAATTTCTCAGATCGTGGATAGTTAAAAACTCAAAAATATCAGTAGAATATTCCTGTAAATTAAATTTTATATCAATACTCTTCCATAAATTTCGTTTTCAGTATTTGAAATACATTTCTATGCAGAATCTACACATTTGTAAGAAGTTTTTGATATTTATATTTCTTCATTTCTTCTAATTTTTTTGGAGGTAAAAAAAAGGCTAGCGGAATTCAAAGTAGATAGCTCTCACGGAAAAATAGTATCAACAGTACTGTGTTTATTTGAAATTTCTAAAATGATAGTAATAAAAAAATATATAGATGAAATAAGAATCTTAGTTTTAGCGTTTGAGTAGATGAGGGTTTGTCTATAGTAATAACAATTTACAAAACAGTAACAAATAAAGCAAATGACTGAATGTTTCTATAACAACTTTCAATCAGTCTAAGCACAAATGAACTTTGCATTCTTGAAAGCTTGAGTCTGGAAAGTATTTGACATAAACACGATCCGTAATTTGAAAAGTACTTACCACTGTCTGGAAAAATGGATGAGCTAAAGCTTTCTCTAAGCTTATTCGTTTCTTAGGATCAACAACCAACATTTTTCTAATTAGATCTTTTGGTGATTCTGAAACCAATAATGATTTTAGGAAGATAATTGACAATTATTCATTGAGAGTTAACCTGATATATCTGCCCATTCTGGTGAAGAAAATGAATACTTTCCTTCCATTATATTTCTGAGCATCACCATTTGTTTTCTATTCCAAAAAGGTGGACAACCCACCAACCTTAAATGGGAAATAAAATACTGCACAAGAGTTAATTGAATAAAAATGCATTTTTGATTGATAATTTCTCATATATTAAAGCACCTGAATAAGAATAGTGTTTTGAAAATGTCTCAGACTTTTCAAGGAGGGAATCATTGAATACAATATTAGAAACTATCAACAGAAGATGGAATAGATGTGAAATAAAAATTTTTTTATTAATAATTGTGATATATGTCACATAATGTGTAGTGTCTTAATTATGCATAACAAAAACTGAAATTTGAAAAGAATAGGCCTTATTCAGAATTTCAAATACTCACAGTGTATACATGATAACACCACAAGCCCATCTGAAAAAATATAAAATCATTTCAAAAACAAATACAATTGATTATTACCATTGTGCCAACCTACATATCCACCTCAAAAGAGTATCCTGGAGCATCTTCTAACATGTTGCATTTTAAAGTTTCTGGGGCAAGATATCCAGGAGTGCCACATAAATCTAAAATTTGATATGTAATACTCAGAAATAATTTTCCAATACTAGTATAACTATTAGACTATATGGGTATATAGGTTTCTATAGACACTGAAATCAAATTTTGAAAGAATTACCCTGCAACAGCTCTCCGTCTTTCAAAATTTTAGCAAATCCAAAATCAGTAATTTTTACATTCAAGTTGTCATCAAGAAGGATATTTTCTGGCTTCAAATCTCGGTGAACAACATGTCTTGAATGAACATGCTGAACTCCCTCTAATATTTGCTTCATAATATACCTTGTTTTCTTCTCTGAAAGTGCAACTACTGATGTCAAATAATCAAACAATTCACCATGTTTGCATAGCTCAAATACCAAAAATATAAATGTTCTGGATTCAAATACATCTTGCAATTCAACTGAAATCAATGAAAAAACACATTCAGTCAGTCAAATATAACCGCTGAAGTTACTCACTAATGTAAGGATGTCCCACAACATGCCTCAAAATATCAATTTCTTGTCTAGTTGCCTCAAGAGAAGAGCTATCATGTACACCATCACTTGTACTCAAATCAATTATTTTCGCAGCAAATTCCTTTCCAGTTTCCTTCTCTATGCACCTTCGAACAGTTGAAGAGATACCTCTGAAAATCTAAGCTGTAAAAATATAAGAAACATTGAGGACTTTGCTTTACCTTCCCAGTATTTCTTTTGGCTCATACTTTGCATAGAATTCTTTAGCAGCACCTTTATCTGGTAGGTTATCGTATTCTTCTTCTTTAGCCATTCTCACTATAATGCAAAAAAGTAGACAAAACTAAAAATAAGTATTGTCCTATACTAAAAGAACCATTTTTTAAAAGGTATTTTAATCTAACCACTAATTGTAAAATATTACATGATGAAGAAATCGTCTTACAGAATATTACAACTTCAAATTGAAAGGGTTATATTTTCCTTTACATTTGATGTTTTTTTCCTATAAACTGATTTCTATTACCAAAATAACGTTTAAACTACCAAAAAATATTAAAAATAAATCAGTTTTCAGAAGAAAGCATCCCAGACGTCCGACTTTGACATAGACATACGACAACTATGTTGCCAATGTTGCCATCACCAAATCAACTGAAAACTTATAGCTCCGTTCGTTTGTTAAAAAAATTATATAGCTAACAAATCGCTGATATCAATGCACGTTTAAATTGAACTCACAAAAGTTGATGCTAAAAATCATTGAATAATGCCATTGGGAGGTTAGATTCTGGAATTAGTTCTATAAAAATTTACTTTTAAAATACCGAATAAAATTATTGGCAACAGAATTCAAAGGATATTTAATAGGTAGAAATGTAAATTCTGCTGAAAAATTATATAATGGAAACACTTCCGCTACACTCTCTCGACCCTTGTTCTACCCAAGTTGACATAATAAATAATTGACTTCAACTAAAACTAGTTTAGATTCCTTTATATACATCTTGATGAACCATTATATTTTCCGTAATGAGGGTCACTTAATGAGTGTCAGTAAATGAATAGCTAGTATCAGTAGTTGGTTTGTTGTATCTTGATTATATGTTAATAGCCAGTAACTAATTTATACCTATATTTCTATTCCCCTGGTTTCTACTCGTAACCATTACGTTAGAGAGTAAACAACGCGCTGTTGAAATGGAACCTTCATTGTTGTTCATAGATTTATTTCCACATTTTGCGATATCTAAACTTTGAATGATGTCTAAAAGCCTGTTATTATAACACCAGTCACATCAATATCAAGGATTTTTCATTTATCATGTAGCCGTTCTCTAAAGCATGCTTTGATCAACGTGTTTCTATGTGATGGAGTTGGCCGTTACTTGATGACAATCCATAACATATCCAAGTAACACTTCACTCTGTGATTTTCACTGGACAGTTCATAGAACCACAACACATGTTCCACTATACAACAGACGTGTTCATTCATAGAGTACCTATATGTATTCGTCAACCTCATTGAAAGATCTATATACCAACCTGTGACATTATATTTCTTTTTTCAAGTTAGTTGTCATGTCATATCCATTTTAGCAATATAAATAAAAAGTATAATGTCATTAGAATGATGTTTAAAGTATTTCTGTTAGATGTTATGAACCATTTGAACAGAAATTTAGGTTTGGTGCATAAGAAATACTCCCCAATTCAAAATCTATTATTATTAAATGGTTTCCGGAAATCTCATACTGATATTCAAGTTCCGGACTTTTCAAAATACAGAAGGGGAAGTGTTGCGAATTCAGATGAGAAAGCTTCAGACTCAGAAGACTCCCGAAAATGTTTTACGTATTTAATGTCTGCAACATTTTCAGTCGTGAGTTTGTATGCTACTAAAGGATTCATATATAGGTAAGTTATAAATGGACACGCCCTCTTGGCATCCATCAAAATGGTTGCTTCTGAATATGAACAAATATATAGGCATATATATTTATATACATACACACATGATAAAAATCTCACAATGAAGTGTTGCATATAAATACCTACATTACCATAGACTTTCATTAAATATCAACAAATTCCATGGCGCATTTTATTTATGAATCTAAGTAAAAGTAAAATCTGACTTATACCGAAGACTCGAAAACATAACAGATATTCCGTTCCACAGCCATGTTATGGTGATGGCACCTTCAAAAGATGTTCTAGCACTATCCAAAATAGAAATAAATCTAAAAGAAATACCGGAAGGTAAGTCAGTTACGTTTAAATGGAGAGGAAAACCCCTATTTGTTAGGCATCGTACTGCCGAGGAAATTCGAGTTGCACAATCTGTTCCTTTGTCATCACTTAGAGATCCAGAAGATGATGCAAAACGAACAAAAATACCGGAGTTCTTAGTAGTTGTTGGTGAGTAAATAAGTGCGGAAAAATATTTTCTAGGATTAAGGTTTGACTAAAATATTCGTGTCTCTTTGAAAATTGATAAAATGGTACCTTGATTTTTTTTCTGATTAATTCGGCCGTTACTTGATGCAGATCCATAGTTATTTCATAAACTACACCTAACGATTTGATCTTCACAAACTGTATTTTCAAAAAATATGTATTGAATTCACCATCTACGAAAAAGCTACTGTGATAGCGAAACATGTCGTGATATATTTTTTGAAAATAAAGTTTGTGAAGATCAAATCGTTAGATGGATATGATGGAATCGGTCGATACTTGATGAAAATCAATAACTAACGTATTCTAAAAACACTTTATTGTGTGATTTCCACTAGACAGTTTTACATAAACGCAACATAAGTGTTGCGTTGCATGTCTTGAGACACGCTGATTAAGATAAGACACGCCCGAGGAAGCCATTGTATGGCGAAACACGTGTTGCGTTTTTGTAAAATTGTCCAGTGAAAATCACACAATAAAGTGTTTTTAGAATACGTTCGTTCGGTGTAGTTTGTGAAATTATAATATTGAATTTTAATGGAACATATGTCGAGACCTGAGTCGGTTCAGTAATTGGAATTTAAAAAATAAAGATGCTTACAACTCAAAGAACACGTTTTTTTTATAAAAAATTATTATATCTTATACAGTACAACTGAGTTATGTCGACGAGTACATTTAAGAACAAAGCAGTATGATTCAAAATTGGGATTTATAAAACGACAAATGTCTATATACTTGAAGAACTTAAATTACAGAAGGCGTTTTTTATTGAAAAATATTTTTTTCTTTTTTATTTTTGATATATTATTAGGTAGAGATCTTATTTTTTGTGGTAATTTATTGTAAAATTCACCACACACAATGAGATCTGTACCTAATAATAACCATTTTCTGGTATATATCCTATTACTGTTCAACACATTATTAGACCGATTATTTTATTCCCCATAAGAATATTCTGTTTTTAAGAAAAATAGTCAATATTTTTTTCTATAATAGGTGTTTGCACCCATTTGGGATGTGTACCAATTGCAGATGCAGGTGATTTTGGTCCGGGAGGTTATTACTGTCCTTGCCATGGATCTCATTTTGATGCAGCAGGAAGAGCCAGAAAAGGACCTGCACCTAAAAATTTGGAAGTCCCTGAATATATTTTTGTTGGAGATAAAACGTTGATTGTTGGTTGATAATCTTTCCCAAACAAAAATCAAGTTTTAATGATAGTTCATCTTTTAAAATTCTAATAAATTAAGTTTCGACGAAATTATGGATATACTTTTTTATTTACCACAAATGTTTGAAAACTTGAATTCATTTTTTCATCATGACAAACGTTGAATATTATTTGTGACTCTGTTTGTAATTCACTTTGAACAACCACTTCTAATTCAAGTGTTGAATTAAGATTATTTTTCAATACTAGTCGGCAACCACATTACGCTAGATGGCAGAGCCGAAGAATAAGGAAACATCCTTGCCGGTGAAATGTGCGGATTTGAGGACTCCTTGGATTCCAATACGTGCTATTTTATTTTTGGTTCTTTCTCCAATTTGGAAGAGGGTGAGTTATGATATCGAAAGCAGCGGTTTGATAACAATCATAATCACATTAATATAGGATTGAAGATCGGAATAAGGACACAATAGATAACACATGAAAGACTACCAAGAGCGTTTTTTCTGTTTATATAGATATAAGTTCACGTGATCTATCCATCTGTTGATGAGGCTAACTTCGTTGATGAAATGCCCATCATGAAAATTGTTGCAGTGCTGACGTTTGGCAGCAGTGTTTGTTTTGAATAAGTTAACAAGTTCTGCGATTATACTGGAAACATACGAATCTTTACAAATCACAAATCACAGACCACGTTCACATGACATCCTAAAGGAGTATTTCTTATAACCAGTATTGCAAAAACAGACTTTAATGCATGTGTGAACAACATTTTCATCGAGCATTAACAAATCGGTTTATCAACGCTATAAACTCTTTGAAAAGAGGCTAAATGACAAGTGATGAATGAAATTAGACGGGAAAAAAATTAGGTTGATAAAATATTTTAGCATTCGGCAGAACATTAAAATGTACGTTTATAATTGGTACGAAAATTTTTGTTTTCATGTAAGGAACAATAAAATGAAGATTCTTGGTGCAAATGCATTTTCACTAATTTTTCCCCTGAATGTATTGCATCACAATATAAACGAAAATATTCCCTCAAAAATTTTCAGTTTACGAGAGAAATCCCTCATCTTTTTGACAGCGCATATGATAAATTTGAGAACAATCAGTCGAATGCTATGTAAGCAACAATGGTGCTGGGGACGAGTTTTATAAAAATAGATGTATCTATAGATATGCCACATAACACCTAACAGAAGAGACAGCACGGATTAAGAATCATGAATTTTTGACAATATTGAAGTGATTATTGTCAAAGTAAACATTTCGTCGAGTTGTTGGTAAATATGAAGATGATAAAATAAAGCTAGTTACGTTAAAATGTTGACCTAACATCCTAACATATCATCGAAGAAGTTTTAAATGAATTGAATTCAGTACTGAAAAATGACATTAAACACCTCCACCACAGAATATAGGTCACAGAAACCGGACTTCTCAACATCAAAGTGCGCCAGTTGGACGTCTCTTCTGTGGTTACGCCTGTGGTTACGCTTGATCCGTGATCCGTGTAAATGCTTCCCAGGGTTCGTAGCTGCGCTCATTACTAAAAAGGGGAAAGCACTACGCTGAATATAGCGTGAAAGGTCTTTTGTAATCTTTTATAGACAGTGTATTATATATCAAATATGTGAAATTTAAAAAATGAATGGGAGATATACTCAACCTATTTTTCTGTTGACTGTCATTTCATTATATTCTGTTCTGTTTTTCCGTTAATCAGCTGTCGGCCCCATACGAACGACAACTCTCAGAAGTTGATAAACTTGTGTGAGCTAAGGACTAACGAGGTCTTATCTTTTAACGTGTGATTCCTAACACATTCCTAACAATATGTCAGTTTTCAAATTTCATTGCAATGGCACAATCGAGTAAATCATGGAATCTCAACATATTTATATATTTTTTTATTCATATTGGCATTAGATATGGATGACTGGAATCATTCATTTCAACATTTTCAAATGCATCGTCTCTGGAAACTACCTATAGAAATTTTCCATAAAAAGTATATGTTCATTTCGTAAATTTTTTATAAATTGTAGAATACATTGAGGCTACTACATGTCCTCTTCATGGATATGAGGACATATGCTCCTGACCGATGAATAATATTGAATGGTCCATATGTACCTTAACGTGGCGGCTGACTGTAATTCCAAAAAGTAGAAATGCCTAATAATTTTCCTGTTATTTTTTCTGTATTTACTTTTGAGTTGTGATTTTTAATTGTTGACAGATAATGATAGTTGTCAGCGCCCAACGATTATGGACATACAGGATTGCTCACTTATATCGCCACGTTAAACAAGCGCCGAGCAAATGTGACGTAACACTGGTGACACTTTTAGTAGTTGCCATAAGACTGTGTGTTATTTTAACATTTTTTGAGGATTATTTCAGACAGTATTACATTGTTTTTGTTTATTTTGATTGAATTTTTATGTAACTACACCAATTATATATAGGTTTCTGAAACATTGTGTTTGTTATTGTGAAAGTCGTATTTTTTTGTGCTTTTGAACATTTTTTAAACTGGTGTAACGAGTAGACGCCATATAAGACTCTATTATTTTCTTTCGTTTTGAGGTTTGTTTTTTTGCCATTGTGGAATTTTTTGTTTGTTTTTTGAACATTTTTAAGTCAAGGTAAAAATTAAAAATATTCACATTTTTGTAAGTAATAGCAATAATTGTCTAACCATTAAATAACCTTGTAATTTTTAGTTAAAATGCTTGGTCGTATTTGTGCAGGGTCACTTTGCAAAAGCAATCAGTTGACTTTAAAGAAATGTGGTGTTACTGATGTAATATTTCACTCTCTTTCTATTACTAAGAATATGGTTTCCACAACTTTGCAAAAAGAATGGATTCGTCGCTGCAAAATAGGGGATAAATTCACTCTCAAAAATTTTACAGAAAATGATTATGAACGTTACCTTGAAAATGAATTGTTAGGTAAAAACTTATTATATTAATAAACTTCTTAAAATAAATATGGTTTTTATAGGTTTGCCTTTGCGTTGTAAATTAAACAATACTGCATTACCTAGTGTTAACCTAAATTATCCAACAATTGATAGAGGGAAGTTTTACAGAATACAAGTCGCAATATTAGAACCTTACAGAAAAAAACACAATGAAACTATCAGTAAGTTACTTGGATCAAATTTGGATAATGCTCTAATGTAGTATTATAATAAATTAAATTGTAGATTTATGGATTTCATCATTTATGGAACAAAGTTTAAGTTAAATCATTCTATCTAAATTTCTCATTTTCTTAATAAAAAATAAAAACTGTATCATGTATTTTCTATCAGATAGATAAAAAAGTTGTTACACCTATAAACAATTTATTACTTATATATATTTTTGATTATTAAGCGTTTATTATAAAAGATGGAACAAAAAGTTATGGATTTTTTTAAATAATACTATTATCTAAAACAAAGTTCATTACAACATTTTTGTAGGAGTTACAGTTTTTACGAAAATAATATAAAACTGATGAAACCTCTTACTTTTAAAAAAGGCAAAATAGCTTGCCCTATCATCCACAAAAGAAAAATTTTTACTTAGTATTGATCCATTTATATTAAGTATTTAATCCTATATAAAAATCAAATTTCAATAAGGGATTTACATGAAATTTATTTATTTTAATTTAAAAGTGCAGTTTCGAATCAATCCAGAGTCACTACTGTTACGTCACGAGATCACGTGACGTGTCTAACAAAATCGCTAAAGTAAGCAATCCTG
>WOGO01000662.1:0-34098 GCA_015342085.1 Leptinotarsa defecta | reverse complement strand
TTAGGTTTGAGATCAACTATGTCACATATGAGTTCGTTAAATTTAGCAGATAATGAGTCTAAGTTAGTGTAAAGAATTTTCCAGCATAGATACGGCAGTTTTTGGTTGTTGTTAGAGGTTATTCTGTGTCTGAGAGTTGATGAAGATTATTTTGGGAATGCCATGTATATATTTAATGATTAGATTTTGTTCTCCATTTGCTCTCCTCGCGTCAAGTTCCCCGCGCAGGTCCTTCAGTAGCTGAACTTGGGAGGGAGTTCGGTAACTTATGATGGACAGTTTTGAAGTAGAAACTTTCTCGATTAAACTTTTCTTATTCTTCAAAATAGTTCGAGCATCGTGTTCATTTGGCATTACCAACTTAATCATGCGGGGGTACTTGTTGGTAGGGTTGAGTTGGCCTATTCGAAAAATGGTGAACCCAATCACCATTTTTGAGTTTACAGTATTCAGTACCTCTGTCACTACAGATTTATCGTGCTCTTTCTAGCATTTATGTCTCCTATTGCTTCAGGGACCCGTCTAATAACCACGTTTTTCTCTCGATTCAGTCTCTCCAGTACCTCTTGGATAACAACATCAGAGGACTGCACAGACTTAGCGTTTTCGACAGCAGTAAGCTTTTCATTCAATGTCTCCATTTTCAACTTAACATCTTCAACCTCTCTACGCATATCGTTTTTAAATGACTCTATCAGACCTTTGATGTCGAGGGAAGACTCAAGATTTGCACTGCAGGAGTTACATAGAACCTTCAAACATTTGATTAGATGACGAGTGATACGATCGTCTTGCGGCAGGTCCGTACAAGCGACGTAAATCATTCGTTTGCAGCCGTCGCACTGAAGTTTCGTGCCCGTGCTATTCGAAGGTAGTACTGGCTTCGTACAGTTCGCGCATGCTGTGCTGTCAGGCATGGCTGATAAGATGTTGCTTCTTACCAAAAGTCAATAATAACAATCACAAGTTTATGGGTGGTTTTTTAGAGACTGAACAATAAAGCACTATCTAGTTTTCACACAGCACTGTTCACCTGTAAATGAGAGTTTGAATTAGTAGTAATTTCACGAATTTTCAGAGAGCAAACAAAAGTACGTGTACACTCTAGAGTGTCTGCTACTAACATTCAATGCAAATAACCATATCACCCATCTCATCCGTAAGCCCTTTACACACTTTTTGGCACGCCTCTGGTAGGGTGCTATCTAAATACTTGTAGTAACAGATGTGGCTATTTGCAGGTACTTTATGGTTCAGTTAGACCCAATGCACTGAATCAATTTTAGATATCGTTCAATTGTCAGTAACTCAGAGCTTGAAACTAATTATTATTTTCACAGAGTTAATCATTGTATTTTCACTGTCTTTTTGATTTGAAATTCAAAAATGATTTTTTGTAAAAACCGGCGTTGCACGTGTAAATTTGACCCGACCCGAACAAACAACATGATTAGTGCTGCACTCCGCATTATTCTAGAAGCATGTCGCACGACCCCGCTAAAAAGTATTTTTTGTGACTCCAATGAGCCATTGCTGAAACACAGAAGACTCCTTACACAAACTTACGCTCCAAAAGTACAGGCACTTCGACAACATTCTTCCTATGAAACCGCTTTTCCTACCAAACCAAGCACTTTATGTCGAAACAGACCTAAGATTATCGAATACCTAGACGAAAGAATAAAAATGGCTTTCAGGGATCTCGGCGTAACTTTTCCTGACGTATTTCCTATCCAATAGACTACTTTTTCTCCATGGACCATGATCCAACCTAAATGTCACACAGGTATTTCCATCTTAAACAAACACTGTACTAATCCTTCACTCATAAAAACCACCTTCAAATTCTATTGGGACAATACCAAAACGATATTCAACTGTATACTGACGCTTCAAACTGAAGGCGGAGTGGAAGCTGCCATCATTGATGCTAACATCTCCATTCAAATGAAACTTTCACAATATAACTCTGTTTCTACAGGGGAACTATATGACATATACCGCGCTACTGTATTCATCAACGCATCCACTTAAAAAAACTATATTATTCTAACGAATTCCGTCAGCTCTCTTATACTGCAACAATTGTATTCCACGAACTTTTCAGATGTGTAAATCAAGAAACAAATCTACGAAGCAGAAATAAATTTACTTATGATGCACTGTTTGAAACCTTTGGTGTAGTAATGAATATCACTGGAGTTTTTTCCCAACACCAAATCGTTACCGATTTGTGTTGTGGAATTGGCCGCGGTGATAGTGCGCCCGACTCACGATCGGAAGACCGTGGTTTCGATTCCTGCCTCGAACAGATATTTTTCTCGAGAGATTTTATCTGGTTGAAGCTGGGATGATTCTGCAACCGTGTTAAAAGGTAGGACCTCGTTAGTCCTTAGCTAGCACAAGTTTCTCAATTTCTGAGAGTTGTCGTTCGTATGGGTGCGACAGCTGATTAACGGAAAAACAGATTTTAAACAGAAACAGATATGGATCTCATCTCACATAAGAATACGAGTTGATGGAGAGGTTAATGAATTAACCAAAGAAGCAGTAACCAGCACAATACTTGAAATCGTAACCAAAACGATGACAGGCGACATGCAGAATTCAATTAACGAGACCATACTGGGCGCATGGCAAAACCGTTGGCAAAGATTAACATCAAAGCTGAGAGAAGTGAAAAGTTCCGTGAAAATTGACTACATTACTTAAACATCGAAGGGACTAAGTAATCATTACCCATTTACGGTTAAGCCACATACGCCTAACTCACGCGTATTTGCTTCATGACAAGAACTAACCAACATGCGGAGGATGTCACGTGAATCTGACTTTGAAACATTTCCACTAATTGTCCGCTCTTCAACCAGCAGAGGAAGAATCATGGAATACCATTATTTTTTAAGGATACACGAGGCCCTAATTGTGCATTTGATTAATTGTTCTCTTTTCTGAACTCTATTCAAATAAAAAGTAAACTATAATTAGAAATGTAATCTGATCTGTAATGCTAATAACCAATTAGGTTGATGAGTTATTTTCTAACATAAAAACTGTTAGAAAATATTTTTGTTGAACCATCTTGAACTGAGTTTTTCCGAAGTTTTATGTTCAAAACGAAATTTTGTATTACCGTTTCCAGATTACGAAAAAATTGTTTTTCGTGAGTCAACTAGAAACAATCAAGTGAGTTCAATAAAAACGCCTAGTCTGCCAATGTAGCTCCATATTACGCCAAATTATTCAATACCTGAATATTTAGACAAGAGACTTTTGAACAAGGATTGTATTATGGATGGTAGCGTATTGCTACCACAAATTAATTTCATCTCAATGAGCATATTGTATAGATTGTCTAGAATCTCAATGTAAAGAAAGCATAGGTATTATTCAGAACTGAAATTGCTTCTCCGCAAAAATACTCCTTATATTCTGTTGGAAAATTCAGATTTTCTTGGGACCACCATCTGTAATTTTGGGAGTTCAAAGTGAAAGTGGCCTTGTCGGTCCATATAATGTGAAAGAAACAGGATACATGGTCTTTCGTCCTCTGAAAGCAAAAAAGGAATTCGAAAAGTGTAGCAAAATCTGGTAACTTAAGGTTTACAAGGTTTCAATTCATTATATTTCTGACTTTTCCTACAATTGATTAGTATAAAAACATTTCATTTCTCTATTGTCAAGCTGTTATCGAAATCGAACACCTGCACGATACCGGATCGCTACCCAGTGCGACACATCGAGGACTTCGCCCAGACGCTGCGCGGAAAAAAAATTTCGCAAGTATCGATCTGGTCCGCGCCTATCACCAGATCTAGAGGATATCCCAAAAACGGCCATCACTACTCGCTTCAGGATGTTCGAGTTCCCAACGATGAGCTTTGGTCTCCGCAACGCATTACAGACTTTCCAGCGATTCACCGATAATAAACTACGTAGAATGGACTTCGTTTACGCATACATTGACGACCCCCTTGTTGCATCGTAGAACGACGAAGAACACGAGAAACATATCCGGCTGCTGTTCGAACGTCTACAGGAGTCCGGCATCGTAGTCAACACATCCAAATGCTATTTTGGAGAGCCAGAAGTCGAGTTACTTGGATACCTTATGTCTGGCAAAGGCACGCAACCCCTTCCGGAGAAGGTCTCTGCAATCCAGGAGTATCCATGGTCCGAAAAATCAAAATACCTCCGGCAGTTCCTAGGTATGATTTACTTTTACAGACGTTTCATGCGTAGGACTGCTAGGACCCAGGCCCCATTCAACGACCTCCTCAAGAACAACATCGAGGGAAGAAGCCAATTACGTGGAACGACACCGCCGAAGCTGTCTTCACTGCTTGCAAGGACACCGTAGCCAACGCAACACTCTTTGCCCATCCGAAGCTCGGCGATAAACTCTCCTTGGTCTGCGACGCGTCGGATCACACCGTTGGAGCCGCCCTACATCAGCTGGACAGCGGCGAATGGAAACCTCTAGGTTTCTTCTCAAAGAAGCTGAGCAATGCCAAAGCCAAGTACTCTGCCTTCGACCGATAACTTCTAGCAATCTACAAGGTCGTCAAGTACTTCCGACACATGGTTGAAGGACGCCACTTCACAGTCCTGACTGACCACAAGCCACTGACTTTCGCCGTCTGCCAGGAATCTGACAAGTATTCCCCGCGTCAGTTCCGCCACCTGAACTCCATCGGACAGTTTACCACCGATATCCAGCACATCTCTGGTGAGGATAATGTTGTCATGTATACTCTCTCCCGAATCGATGCTATCACTACGCCACTTGACTTCGAAACAGCAGCCCCAGGAACTCCGTCTGAGAAATGACTCTGGCCTGATCCTGCACCAAGTGACCATCTCTGGATCCAACGCTGCCCTCTTCTGCGACGTCTCCACAACGACGGCGCGACCATTCCTGGCAGCCACCTTTTTCAGACCAGCCTTCGATGCCATCCACGGGCTGTCGCATCCTGGTGCCAGAGCGACCACCAAGCTCGTCAGACAGCGCTATGACTGGCCGTAGACGGTTCGAGCACGTCCACATCGACCTCATCGTCATGCCGTACTCCGAGGGATATAGGTATTGTCTTACCTACATTGATCGCTTTTCACGATAGCCAGAAGCAATACTTGTCAAAGACCAGGAAGGCGAGACCGTTGCCAGAGCGTTTTACTGGGTCTCACGTTACGGCGTTCCACTTCGCTTGACCATAGACCAAGGTAAACAATTTGAGTCCCACCTGGTCCGGTGCCTCTTCAAACTCATGGGTACCGATCATCTACGGACAACTGCATACCATCCTGAAGCCAACGACATGGTCGAGCGACTCCATCAACAGCCTCCATCAAGTGTCTGCAATCCGACCGGTGGACACATACGCTCCCAACCGCTCTCCTGGGGATTCGTGCAGCTTAGAAAAAAGATCTTCAGGCCACCACTCCAGAAATGGTGTACGGAGAACCACTCCGACTTCCTGGCGAGTTCCTAGCATCAATCCACCAGGAACATAGACGACTCAGCCGACTTCATACGTGAGCTACGCCAGCACTTCCAGGCGCTCAGGCCAATCAGCGGCAACAGGCACGGCGAGCGAAATCTCTTTGTCTTCAAAGCCTCGCTATCGCCAGCCACGTCTTCGTCAGGCAGGACGCTTCAGGAGGACCGCTTCAGCTACCCTACGATGGACCCTACGAACTTGTTTACCGAGACGAAAAACACTTCACGCTCTCGATGCGAGGCAAAAACGTTCCAGTTTCCATCGATCGCCTCAAACTAGCCTACATCATCTCCGAGGACATCGCTGTACCAGAAGGTATCACTGTCCTTGACGACGAGGATGACAACATTATTCCAGTTCCTCCAGGAGATAATCGAGCTCCATCGCAACAGGAACTAGCATCACCACCTGCCTCAAAGAAGCGCTCAGGTCGTCGTGTTCGATTCACTGAACGCTACCAGGCAGGCTTCAATTGAATCACTTTGCAATTTATTGTTTCATTTTGACGATTTGAATCAAATCATAAGATCAAACTTTTTTCTCATACAAGCAAAAATGTACAATTTTATTTTCTTATACAATTCAATACAGTTCAATGAATTTTTGCACATTCTCGTTTAAATATTCAAAAATTGAATTTCTCCCGTTTTATATTTTTTTATCGCGATCCGATTTCTATTTAAAACTCGCGATTTATCCTCAACACTTCATAAACTGTATCTTTGCAAAAATCTATTTCTTTGGAAAATACAATTCCAATTTCAGTTTCAGTTTCATTGCTGCAAAGATTTATTCAACTTTTAGCAGCTCAAATAGCTTGCACTTAGTATTCTTTCTCAATACTTTAGTTTACGAAATTTTTTTTCATATATTATATTCACTTTCAATGTTATGTCGTGCATCATTGACAAGGGGGTTCTGTAGGGACTTTTCCTACAACTACTTAGTATATAAACATTTAATTTCTCTATTGTCAAGCAGTCACCCAAATCGAAATTTGTGTTGGCTGGACTGAATTTTTGTTTTCGCCACGTGGGAAGAAATCTTAGGAAAATACCTCTCTTGAGTCAAGCCTTCGAACTAGTAACATTTCTTTCTTGTGCAAGTGAAACTGTTCGCTTCGTCAAAGCCACGTGGTGCTTTTATATTTTGTGTTTCGTTAGTCATAGTGTTTCGGTGTTAATAAATTTCATCATTGATAAACGTAGTGTATTAATTAATAAATTCACCTATCACAGTCCCGACAACACATAATTAACGGTTCAAAATGTTTGGATAAGCTAGTTGAAACAGAAAAACATGAGCAAAAATAAAAAGCAGGGAGTAAATATCAACCACTTTCCATAAAGGAATTCTAAATAAATTCTTCAGAATTCAGGTTGAGTTAAACGAACATTTACTTCCTACTCAATGCAGACTTTACTTAGAACACTTTTTACTTCTTTGCCTCAATTATATTTTTATATTTTTGGACACGAAACAATTTTTGTAGTTACCTTATACAGGATCTGAAACGAATAGATAAATTTCATAACACTTGTGACCAAATTCTATAGATCTATTTGGATTTTGTAGGAAAACATATTTTTGTTATACCGTTGCGTTGCTTCAAAGAAAATACGTCTGGAATAGATGATTGCAAAAAGTACTATGTAGGTACCCTTGTATTATCATGCAACAGCGATGCAATTTACAAAAATCAAAATCAAAATTATTTGATGCAGCTGAAGTTCTTCATATTAGGTGAAAGTGTTTTTGGAATACCGTTTTTGTAATGTTTCAAATATTTTGAGCAATTATGTCCAATTTGTATTTTTATCCTACCGACTGCGCCAATTATTTCGAATGATTTGCTTTGAGACTTTTTGAAAAATCTCATTTATAGATTTATTGAAAATTATTAAAACTGAATGAATTAAATGAGAAAACAATGTGTATTAGGAAATTTGCATATGACGTAATGCTGAGTAAGCAGGCTGGATCAGCGAACAACCTTCTCTGGAAACATGCATCTCTAATGTTATACCGGTTTACTATCATTTCCTGATATAACTAGCGTTTTATCGCAGTAAAACTCTGTTTAGGTGGCCTAGTCGTCCATATTTTCATTTTTCATTATTTTATCGGTTTGAGGGAAAAAATAATTGCATATTTCGAATAGGTTATTTCAAACTCAACTTCTGATAATAGACAAAATTCAACGATTAACCCTCAGTGTGTGGAAATATTCATTCAGGACATTGATCTTGTCCCGTGTATGCGGTCCTTTGTAAATACGTCCAGCATCTCGTCGGCGGTTTTAAAATCCGAACACGCACACAGCCTAAAAGTCGATACGGTCACATCGTGGATGCTTTTCTATTGGCTGAACCCGAATCCACGTGACTGGGAAATATTTTACCGGAGACACATAATTCTACTTATATGAACCTGTACCGTAACCTCTACAACACGTTTCGCGATTCTCTTTTCTTTTTCATCTTTTCCTACCACCTGCGATGATGCGATTTTTAATTCAATTATTTGTGGATTGAGATAGGTCAGGAAACTGTTCTGTTTTCCTTTTTTTCTTTGCTCTGTTGTTTTAGGTTGAGCAGCTATCATTTTTGGTTGTTTTGCAGTGAAATTGTTACGACTTGAAATATTAATAATCATTGTTTATTTTTCATGTAATGGATATTATTTTAGGTGTATAGATAAGTTCTAATTTAATTTCCACTGGTCTGGAGATAGAGAAGTTGATTACTTTCCTAATTAGCTTTGGCAATGAAGTTATTTTTCAGAGTTGTGTCCGAAATTTCATTAATATACAATGTTCAAACACAACTCCATAATTGCCTACGGTATTCAAATAGTTAATGAAATAGTTAAGAACTTATTTTTACTGGTTGACTCTCGTGGGAGAAAGTTGGTCATTGCGAATACAAGAGTCAAAATGGAAATGAAACAAAAGAGTTTTTTTTTCGATTTGGAAAGTTATACCTCTATTTGGAATATTTCCCTAATTTCCATACAAACTGCCTCCACATCCAGAACCTTGCGGAAGGTAGTAAGATTTTTTAGTTTTGTTAGAAATTTATCTTCAAGAAATTATCCTTTTCAACTGGATCAATTGATGAATGCTCGCAAGATGGAAAACTAAGAAACTACGCTGTGAGATCGATTCATTCATAGGTAGAGATATAGACACAGTCCGACAGTGTCGACAGTGAAGAAACAGCGGAAAGAAACAAAATTTGTTTTGTCATGATTGAAAAAAAATGTGAACTATAATCTATCACTTCCATCAGCCTTCTGAATACTCAAAAAAATATATAAACCTGCGAACGTCGCCGTTGACAATATTGACCCAGGAGTTCGTTCTTTGTTTTGTTGTTCGCCTTGAATTCTTCATTTATTTAAACTATACCTATATGATAGTTTTCACACGACAATGGCTTCAAAAAAGTGTTTTCTTCAATTCTGCTCCAATAGCAGTTCACAACCAAAACAAGCACTGTTCCCAAACACCAGAATTGCTGAATTCTTCTCGACACGCCTTTTACCAACCGAGTCTTCAGTAGATGCAATAGGCTGTGTTGCTATTCTGGTGTTTTTCTGGAAATTACTCTCAGTGGAATATTCAATAGTCTGTGAAGCATACTATTGAATGCAGCTACTTTATGCTGGTAAGGGTGTGTGGAAGAATTATGTATGATAATATTCGTGTACGATGGTTTGTGGAAAGTTACAAAATCATGTTTATTGTTATTTTTTCTAGTGGTTACGTTAAAGTAATTTATTGAATTATTTTCCTCAGTGGTGAATTTTATGGACGGGTGGATGGATCATTCATCGAACCTACCTAATTGCCTATCTGTTCCATTAAAACAGATTAAAATATGACCTTTGTATCTGTAACAGTACAAGAAACTGTACATCGGATGGAAGAAAACTAATCAAAGACCATCGTGGCAGGAGGTAGCAGGTTATTCGCCAGCGGTTAAGTCCTACTGGGCCACACAGAGCTCCCCTACTTTGGAAAACGGGGTTGTAAAGCGGGTGTTGAAGTCTGAAGACGGTGGCGAAAAAAGGCGCCAGTCAGTGGTACCCAAGAACAGACGACGGGAGGTGCTCAAAGAAATCCATGATGGAGTCACTGAAATACCCTTCAGAAAGGGAGACAACGGTTTTACTGGGCTAATTTTCAAGCCGACGTCAAGGACTTGTGCAGAAAGTGTGCTGCCAGTAACGGACCCAGGACACGACCGAAAGCTCCAATGCACCAGTATAACATGGGTAGTCCCTTTGAGAGAATCGCCATCGACATTGCTGGCCCGTTCCCAGAGTCCTACCATGGAAATAAATACATACTGGTACCCATAGACTACTTCATTAAGTGGACAGAAACTTATGCCCCACCCAATCAGGAAGCCCCTACCGTCGCTGACATCCTGGTAAAAGAATGGATAAGTCGATTCGGTGTCCCATTGGATCTGCATTCGGATCAGGACAGAAATTTCGAGTCCAACCTATTCCAAGAAATGTGTGAACTGTTGGATATTCGAAAGACCAGAACCACAACCTTACATCCACAGTCCGATGGAATAGTGGAACGAATGAATAATACTATAAACCGCCATTTGTCCAAAGTAGTCTCTGAACAGCAAAGAGACTGGGACCAGTACCTCCACCTGCTCCTTTTGGCTAATCGTTCGGTAGTGCACAAATATAACAAATCTGAAGCCGCTTCTGACAGATAAGCCAGTTGACTCATCGAACAAATGCATGACCTCACCGCGAGAGAATGCAGTCTGGAACCGCCGGTAAAATCTATTCGAGTACCGAACCGTCTGCAGAATTATCGAAAGGACCTTTACCGATATAAGCCCGACCCAAGTTCAGAAAATGAATCGAGTGGCTAAACAAGAAATTCAAATAGTGGAAATAAATCAAGCGTTAGTTGTTAAGTGTTGTAATAAATCAATAACTTGGTGATTATTGAAATATTATTGGAAATAAATTTTTCATGATAGTTAATTTGACACAGTATTTTTGAATCCAATGCCTTTTTATTTGTGGCTCATCTGTATTGTTTCATCATTTACTGTTTGAACGTTTCTGATTTGAGGAAATCTGTGTTTCCTCTTCTGATGTTGGCATTTTATCTTTTTCAGATCCGAATTCATTTGATCTGCCTTATTTGCGGCATTCCATTATTTCAATGGCTATTTAATCAACATATAGGTAGGTTGGTTTTACACCATTGAATTTGATGACATTCATACAATGAAAATTGTTTTTATTTGAAATTAATGTGTTTATATATCGGGTTACGGCAAATGCATTCTTGATAAATTTTCTTGAAATATACATACATATTAAGTGTTTGTAATTATTATTATTTTCTTAGAACAGTTGCCCTTTTTGAAACTTACGACACATTTTGAGATATAAATAATGAATTATAGAAGTAAAACAAATTCTCACAGTTATAACTCTCTACTAATGAACATAAATATTGCCAGCAATGAATTCTTTCTGAAAGATTCCCATGATATCAATTTTAAACATCCCCTGCTCATTTCATATGTACTCTCAATTTTATTCCAACATCAAACACGCATCTACATATAAAAGATCAACCATCAACCTGCTAAAGATTCACACGGTGACGGTGACCACCCTTGATATCAAATGCACTTCCCCATCCTTTGAGTTATCTCACTGACCACCGTCTTATTCAAATTAAAAGAGAACAGAGCTAACTCATGCATCTATATGAGCTGGGAGTTGGAAAGAAATAGTTGCAAATCGTGAAGACGAACCGGTTATCTAAGGTGTTTTGATTGCTTTTATGATTTTAGGGAATTGATTCAGTTTGATATTGAGCGCTACCTGAAAAGGTTGAAAATATCCTTAAGGATATCGCTGACGTTTTCGGAATCGGTTTAAGAACGAATCAAAATCATGTAATATAGATTGTTTTTCGGTTGGTTAGTTTTTGCATGTTTTTTCGAGAAGGGATATCTTTACGTTTCTTAAAGTGAGTAATGAACTAATTTATTATCGTAGTAGGATCATTCTTTTGGGGGTTCGGTAGTTATAGTTACTTGATAGTAGCAATTATTTTGTGGAATGCACAAAACTATTCCAAAGAATTTCTTGAATTAGCAGTTTGATTAAATTCACAATTGAGTATTTATTTATAAATAATTATTTATTTATAAATTATTTATAAATAATATGAAAACTGTCACAATGAAAATGAAAATAAATATTTTTTTTAAAAGGTAGATATGGGAATGAGAATAGAATTTGATTGAAATCTCTGGTTTCACCTATTTTAATGAATTCCACAACGAGTTCTGGAAATAATATTGAAGCTAAATATTAAATGTGGTGGACAATATTTCTTCTGAAAAGGTGTTAATAGATTTTAAAACTAGGGAGAAAAATTGAGATAAAATGAATAAAATATTAAAACTATCGAAAATGTTGAAAATAGCCGGACCAAAATAATCAAAAAAATAGAGCAAAAACATTATCAAAAATGAAAAAATGAATGAAAAATTGAAACAAAAACCCTCAGAAGTCGAAACTTGTGCGAGCTAAGGATTAACGAGGTCTTACCTTTTAACGTGTGATTCCTAACACGGGATGGAATAATAAGTAATATGTTAATTATATGCGAACAATTGAATGGAAAAAATAAAAATTATAAGCTGAATGACGAAAAAAATGTGGGGAATGTGTGAGTTTTCGAATTTTTGAGTTGTGATAACTTCATTAATAATGAATATTTTTTCATGAAATTTTGGTCACNTAATAATGAATATTTTTCATGAAATTTTGGTCACACCTGTTTAGAGGCACTCTGAATCCAGTGGCGTAGTGATTTTTTCAATAAAAAAATCGCCAATGAAAAATCTCGATTTTCAACTAAGAAAAAATATCGTAGTATGCCCTGAAACTTTGATAAACATTTCAAAATTTGTCCCAAGGTAGACCTTTCAGTATGGTTCATATTCGGACATCCATTGTCTAATGTGATATCATATGAAAACTCTGAAATGAAAGTTAAAAAGAATAACCGAGAATGACAATTATATTAAGCAAAAAACCCTGAAAAGAAATTGAAATAAAATAAATATTAGATGAAAAATTGAAAATTGAACAAATAAAATGAAATAAAAAACCAAAAGTCAAAAGATTTCGAGCCAAGTTATTTCATAACGTTTCGATTACTCAATATATTTGTTATTTTCAGCTATTGTTTTTAATTTTCATTTCCATTTATTATTTCAGAGATATCAAATCATATCATTTTAGACAATGGGATTCCGAACTAATGAAATTATATTATTTTGTATTGTATATTCAGAAATATAATAAATCATTTTGACCTATTTTTTTAATTAAAAACTGAAGAAAAGGGGTTTTCGTGCTAAAATAATACCGCTATTTGGCGAATAAATGGAATGGGCCAAATAATTTTCTTCCATGAATTTATCTGGTCCTGTTTTAAATTATTCACCTAGACGGGTTTTTTTCGATGAAATTTCAGTAAAAAGAATACACAAAAGTTAGTGATCAATATCAATGCAATCAGTTGTGTGGGCACTAAAAAATAAAACAAACTCAATATATTCAATGTTGTTCAATGTTCAATGTAATACCTTTATCTCGACTTATGTCTTTGAAATTAGAGTGACTGACATCACTTCTCACTTCACAACGTGACTAAAACTCATGTTCTCCATTGCTGTTGGGAAGATTTCGTTGATTAACAATAAAACAATGATTCCATTTGAAATATTCGTTGAAATTTAAATTGATCAATTCCATATTGAAACAATTGCTTGATACATATTGGCGCGAATATTCACATGATAATATCTAGATAGCTAAGAATATCAAATATCTAATCAACAGGAACATCGATAGTGTATATCTGGCTTTGAGTCTGTTTGTCGACGGCGGAGAGTAAATATGTGGATGACTGTTCTTGATACTGGGGTTAGACATGTTCATTAATTAGCTAATTTCTGTCTTATTTTTGCAGCAACTAGGATGAATTTTGATCTGAATAGAATATTCATTGGAAGAAACTAGTACAGAAAACTACAGAAATGTAAAAGGAATTTAATGAATGGTTTTTCCATTATTTCGTATCCACTTAGCACCATCTATCTATCATCGTTCAGACTGACGTTCTGGTTAAATAGATATCTCATCAAGATAAATTTTTCTATATAATCTCTGGCACTTTTTATCGGCTAGCTCTATTCGAAAAATCGAGTATTCAATTGAATCACTTACTCTTATTTCAATTATTCTAGAAGCATCAGGAGACCTAACCCATTTCACTAATTAAACTATCTTATTCATCGATTTGTTTTCCGACTGGAATTGTCATTGAAAAAACTTATTCAGTTTATGAATGTTTTGAAAATGGAAAAAACTCTTCAACGCATCTATTTCCAATATATTATCTTCTGCATTATTTCATGTAGATTGAATTTAGGATAAACATTCAATATTTCTTTATTTTATGTGTTTCTCAATTCATATTGAGAAAATACTTCAAATAAAATGGATAAATTCAATAAGAATATTTTCAAAATGGAATTGACAAAAATAAGACAGCCTGACGAACTATTTCTAATCAATGAGAAAAATTCGCAAAAAAATATAATATGTTATTCAAGGTTAGTGAGTCTATTCTGAAACTTTTGAGAGTATTTTGTAAGAAAATAATATGAAAAATAATGAGCCAAATCAGTAATAAAGAACTGAATTATCTAAGATTCTTGAGGAATATTGAAAATTTCTGAAATTATTCTAAACAGCCGCTTAATTTCGTCCTTTACTATGCACAACACGCTACATGAAGGTCAGTTCGGCTTCGAACAGAACTTCTCCGTTGTTCAAGCGATACAAAGACTTGTGGCTGATATAGTCAAGAATTTTGAGGCGGGCCAATATACGGTGGAGTCTATGTGTGACTTGAGCAAGGCATTCGACTGTGTTTCTCACACAGCACTATTAGACAAACTACAATTTTACGGTATACGCGGTACTGCATAGAAATTATTCGAATCGTACTTGAATGGTGGGAGACAAGCTGTTTTTTTAGATAACAGCTATTCTGAAATCGAGAACATTCATTTTGGGGTACCTCAAGGTTCTATCCTTGTCCCACTTTTATTCATTGTCTATATCAATGACATATTTCATTACATGTGTCCAACCAAATGTATTTGTTATGCAGATGATTGTTCCCTTTATGCTTCTGGCAAGAAACTTGATCACTTGGAAGAAACTTCACATGATTTTTTTAAGAATAACTAAAACATGGTTCGTTTCTAACTGCCTGAAACTCAACAAAAACAATCAACAATACGATTGCCAACTATTCAGAAGGTAAACTACTTGGAATTGTTATGGATAACAAATTAAAATGGTCAGCGCATAGTAAGCACCTAAATAAAAAACTGAACTCAACTCTCTTCATATTACGAAAACTGAGCAACTATGCTAATCTGGCAGTTTTGAAAACAGCATATATTGGCTTATTTCACTCTCACATTAATCACGGGGTAACTATATGGGGAAACGCTGTAGACTCTGTGAGAATTTTTAGACTCCAGAAACGAGCTTTAAAAATAATATCTAATGCCAATTATAGTGACAGTTGTCGTTCCATATTTGAAAACCTAGAAATTTTCACCTTATCCTGTATTTATATCCTCAATTTTTTGCTGGATATTCATAGAAATAAAGAAAAACCTAAAAATAAATAATTCGTATCACAATTATACCACAAGATATTGTAACTTGATTCGACCAGCTAGACATCGTTTAATGACTTCTGAACGCTGTCACTGGAAAAGGATTTGGTTGTTGGGGTTCGAAAAAATGTCAAGGTCGCTTCGATTAATAATTTGTGAATGAGAGATGCAGTTTCGCTCTCCACTCCGAAGTTCAAAGAACTCCCTATTCTATTTTCATCTACACTACACGCCGGTTCTTTCGTTCCGGTAAATGTAAAATTTTCACTTTCCTACGTGGCGGCATTTATTTTAATACTTGAAATTTGATGGTGATTGCGAATATTGTAATGCGTTGAAATGAAATAATGTTTTTCGTAAATAAATATTCAAAGTTTATTAAGAAAAAGCCCTACTTTATTAACATCGAGTTGGTAAAGGTCAAAGCACTATCAGAGTATAATTCCATTACAATTTTGAAATAACCCTTCTTGATTTTTGAAAAAAAAAGGTCAACTTCTCACTTCTCCTGATCGTTGAACAAAAAATGTGAGAAATTTTCAAAACAAGATAGAACGCCAAAAAAAACTTTTTTCCAAAAAGCCAATCTGGCCTGAAAATATTGCTTTTCAATTCAAATCTTTCTTATTTACATTCTAATAAAATATTTTTTTTATTTCTTTGAAAATAAAATTACAGTCGGTGAAGATGTAGAGCCACTGAATTATTTTCTGAAATGTTTTCGAGAATACGAATATTCTCAAAATTTTGCATCAGAACCGATATACATACCTCGTAAATTTGAGATTTCAACATCTTTTGATTTTACCTAAACAATAAACCCTGCTATTTCTCATAACATTGCACGCTTATATAATTATACAATTGACGACTCTTCTCGCATGATATTGATGAGTTAAAACCTAGGGGAGAGTGGGGTAATTGCGAACACCTAAGGAAGAACTGAAATAAAACGAAACCAGTTAAGGTTATGAATGCTATTTATTACTGAAAGTTAACTGAAACTAATCAATCTTATGTTCTCATCATCAACGTAGATAAATGGTCCATATAAAGTAAAATAATAATACAAAACCATTGGAGTCGGGGATTACCCCACAACACGTGGGGTAATCGCGGATGCTCTGTTGGGTCATTACGAACATAGCCTAATCAGAACAGAAATCACAAACAAAGCCTCGTGATGTACTTCCACCACTCGTACAGTTTCTGTGAGCCCATAAATTACATTTGTAGCATTTTAATGACAAATTAGGCAATACTACTCATTTTCCTTCCCATCTCCTTCATTGGCCTTTTTTATCTTTAGTGGTACTTACAAACTATTGACTCTTTCTTTTTTTTTCAAGATATCTTTCATAGGGGTACTGGTTATTATATTTCATATAGATACAGGAAAACAAGGATATATAATAGAAAAATAGAAAATAGGATATAAAATAAACCATATGAACTATACGGTGTGTAGGGGTAATTGCGGATGGCCGGGATTACCCCCCTAAAATCATAACGCCATTAGCCGACACACAGAATACCACAGATCAATATTTTTATTTGAGGTTGGAATAACGTGGTGCACGCGGTTACTCCCTGAAAACATTGTTAAATGATACATTAATTAGAAAAAATAATGTGTTATTTCTACGTAATACCTAAAATATACACCTATTCAATTTTGGTAAAAAAATTATATGAAATTGTTGATACATTTTTAAATAAACATACCTTGTAAAACGAGCGCATCGTCATTTCACCACTGGGATGGACTCACGATTGCGTTACTCGGAATATCTTTCATTCTTTTCTATCATAGTGAAACATACACGTCCGCGATTACCCCTCGTCCGTGATTGCCCCACCTTTCCCTATACGTAATATTCATTTATCATAAATTAGAAAAAAATACCAAAATTATGGTGGTATTATTATATTGAATTTCCTTTATATTTATGACATGACTTTCCACATGTGTGGGATCAAATTTTCGTCTATTTGTTTTTCGCTTATTTTTCTTTTCTCTCATTCAATTTTTTTGTTGACTGCAAAATATTTTGATATAATGAGTTTGAGATAATATAGTTTGAATTGAAAGGGTATATTTTTGGGGGAGGTTAATTCAATGGTTTATGAAAATAGCTATTTCGAGAAGGCTGTTTCTTCCAGTTTATGTCTGAAAGTTGCTTCTTTGCATGATCTAGATATCTTTGTATAGAGTTCATTTTTAAAATTGATTGCTTACTTCCTTTCTTTGAAAGATTCCCACATTTTTTGTATCAAGATGGAGAAGTAGAATGCTAAAACTTTCTTTCCCAAAAATATAGTTTATTCTTTTACATAATAACAAATAAAATTTTAAATTTCGAAATTCTACTTTTTCTGTTCTTTCTTTATTTGAAGAGATAATGAAAATCTGTTTATATTTTGCCAGTTGAACTGTTGATATAAATCAGAACGCGGTCATAGATATACTTGTGATGAACTGTTTGAAAGCTTCGGTGTAGTAATGAATATTACTGGAGTTTTATCTCAATACCAAACCGTTATTTCAAGACGTGTTTCGACCACCAAGTGATAATCTTCAAGAGGAAGAATAAACTGTTGAACAGTTCTATCTTCATCTAGGAGATGGTCACTTGGTCATCGAAACACGAGTCTAGGTGTTGAAATAACGGTTTGGTATGCGACGAAACTCCAGTAATATTCATGATCATAGACTTCATTTTGCTATTATTTGCTTTCTTCCTTCCTTTGGTGAGTTATTCACATGTTTTTCATGAAGATGGAAAGTGGAAAGACAAAAAACCTTTCTCTTTCAAATGGTCATAGAATTTTCAATCCAATCATATTTCATTCAAGCATTCATGTGAACATTTCAAGCCCTAGTCTTGATATTTCTGAGAATGGCAATCTTAGTAAAGGGTTCAACAAAAATTTATTTATGATGAATTTCATTTGTCAAATTGTTTTTCAAGAAAGTTGATAATTAAAATAAATATTTCAAAGATTTGCCAATCAAAAAAAATATGATATTGACTATAATAGGCATTCTATTATTTTCTTCGAGCATATGAAACAAGGAATGAACCAGTATCAAAATTTGGAAATACTCCCTTTCAGCACCTGGCTTAATTTTCTTAATTCCCAAATTCCAGAACAAAAGCATTTATTTGTATGCCACATAAACAGGAGTAAAAACTGAAATACTTCAGCATAAACACGACAAATTTTCAGAATTTGCATACAGTAATAACATCGGAGAAGGATGCCAACTGAATCAGAATGGTTCAGAAAGAGAAGCAGACCAAGTCTTCCTGTGCAAAAGGGAATAACAACGAGCGGACTCCGCAGAGGAAAGAGAAGGACGGGTAAAATAAAAACATGTGTCAGACGAGGGTAGTATGTGTGTTTCATGGAGTCTGAAGTTTCGGGGATGAGTAACAGAGACAGAGGATTATGGTATTTGCATAAAAACTTCACTGGAGGGAGATGGAGATGGTAAGTGATGGAAGGGGATTCGCATTCTACGAAGTACACGTAGAAGAGAGACAGTTTTGCATTAATGACCGGCAAACAAAGAGGGTCAAAAGCAGTGGCGTATCTACATCACAAAGAATATGCTAGAAAATTGAATAAATATCTAACCGATATAAAGCTAAAAATACTCTGCAACCACTCTCGACATAATATGAGTTGCAATTGCTATGAAACACCCTTTGAGAGGAATCAAAATATTTTACTGAAAATTTTCAGCAGTTACATCGAACGTTCATAAGATATTCAAGGTTTTCACTGAACAGTTTACAATAATGCAACAACCGACATACACGTTTCGCTATACAATAGCTTTCTCAAACATAATTTTACTGGTCAGTATACCAGTATATAAAACTAAATAATACACTTTATTGTATGATTTTCACTATAGTGAAAATTACTATAGTAAAAATCACACAATGAAGTGTGTTAATTAGTTTTTTAATGTGGAATTTTATCAAGTATTGGCCATTTCTATTCAACCAGTATAAAAACATTGTTTTAATGAACAGGTGGACTGAATTCGGAAACTGAGGGGTTCATCATGACCTGCCAGGTCATGAGCGCATGTTTCTCGGACCCAAAGATCACTTACCCCACGGTGTGGGGAATGCTCATTAATTGATAACGCTGTTAACATTTTGAGCCTGCAAATAATAGTCTGCATGGGTCAATTTTTTCAAACACATAGTTCTCACCATTTTTTTCTGGAAGACCAATAGCTCATTTATTCTTTTGCAATCCCCTTCGAATGGGAAAGTTGACTGACAGAATTTTTTTCTTAACCAGTGTGAGCCTGAATTCATAATCCATTTTCTATAGGAAGTCAGTTGGTCATAATTCCAAGACAATAAAGTAATTCTCCTTTCTAAGTTTATTCAGGATAGTGACATGCACAATCCAGAAAGTCCTTAAAACGCCTCCTGAGAGTTATGCCAAAGTTGCAATTTGAATCTTTCTAGATTATATTTTCTTAGGAAAATGAGAAGTTCTTGCAACAAAGACTCCATATTTCGAATAAAACAAAAATGAATAATTGAGTTGAACTTCGAAGCAATGGCAGTGACTACTGCACATTACTGAATAATCTGTATAATTATGGAATCAGAGGCACACCACAATACTGGTTTCAATCTTTTCTGAGTGATCTCACTCAAAGTGTCAAACTGAATCATAAATTAAAAAAGAAAATGTGTGACTCGGGACGCCTGACAGAAGTGATAATTCAAACTCATCTAAGTTGAAATTGTTCAACTTGAAAAATGCTAAGGTTATTACTTAATTTTTATGTACCTTTTTTGATATGATGATGTATGGAAATATTATTTATTGAAGAAATCTTTCATTGATTATTTTGTGAATGTACATACATATATAGTATAAGCCAATTGTTACTTTCGTAACTAATAATGTACATACACAAAATTAGTATTATCATTTTCAAGCCACGTTTCACATAATGAAAGAATATGACGTACTTGTTGGTTACATTTTTATAATACTGTCAACAATATATGTCTAACGCACACTAAACACTAAGAATCTGTCCGACATTTGCGTGGGAGAAAGGGGAGCTAGACAAAGTGGTGCTTCGTTAGGTAACGAAGAAGTTTACCTTCCCATAAGAAGTAATCACTTTGAAATATTCATGGACAATACATAACAATACCCAGACAAAGATATATCTCAGCATAAGTCACCCTGTTTATAAATCAGACACCAAATATTTTCATTGCACAGGAAAAAAGGAACGTATTTGAAAAATTATTTCAGTTAACCCTTCAGAACGTTTTTGGTTAGTTATCCCGTAACTCCTTCCTTGTGAATCCATGCAAGACACAATTTATACATTTTCAGCATAAGGAAAACATGTGTTTTTTGAATAATTCAATGTTCATATAAAAGTACTTGTTCCGAAAGTATTTTTCTTTCATGTAATTCTATATATGAGAATAATTGTTTCGAGTGGGCTTTTTTTTTCCAGTTTAAATATGAAAGTTACTTCTTTGCATGATCTACAGATCGTTGTAGAGAGTTTATTTTGAAATTGATTGTATCTATTCTTTCTTTGGAAGATTCTCACATAGAGAAGTAGGAAGCCAAAATCTCTCTTTCACAAAAATCAAATTATGTTAAATTCTTGGAAATTTGATATTTACCAACCACTGTGTGCAACTTATGGAAAATTTGAATAGCAAATGTTGTCAAATCAGAATGCTCAGAAATGTTATGTGTGAGTAAATATTATTGCTACTCTGTTTTGGTCAAATCCATTCCGGACAATAATACTGAATTTTGATTTGTGGTAATTCTTCATATATAAAAGATGTTTTATAGCACATTGAATAATAGTAAGTATCTCTAATATTTCTATTAGGTATCATGGGTTTTACTGAGAAATGAAATTATTTCAATTGCTCGTGATAGATTCATCAATAATGAATCGATACATCATCGTAGTACTTCCGCGAAATGATTGTTGTCAAGAATCTTAGAAAAAATTTAGGCTTCAATATACATATAATATATTACCACCTGAATATAAATCAATTTCGAAGTTGAAGAAAAAATAACCACACTATTATTGAAAATGGAACTTTATGGAGTTTTCTCCATTAAGTAGGTTCGTATTATTTCTCATGCTTATAATATTTTTTTGATATTTGAATTTCATTTAGCTGTAATTATGTTTGTTGATTCAAAAAGTGAACAAATCATTCTCTATGTCTTATGTTATTATTTTTATCAAAATTAGAAATTATAACTGAATTTGGTTCACACTATTCAGTATTATGTGAAAACGAATCAATTTTATTATTAGATGAGAAAACGAGTGGTGTTTAGTATAGAAACTCAAGAAGACAAAATTATTTTCATTTTACCACACACTTCGTGAAAAGGTAGTTGTTCTATGTGTACTTTTTTCTTGTTTATACCTGAGTTCACCTTATTGAATTATTTCTCCTAACAGTTTACATTGATATAAGTTACTTGTTGTTACACGTTGTGCTATTTATTCCGTTCATTCTCCTTCAGATAAATTACCATGTACGCCAATGATTTATAGGAAAAACGACAGAGAATGAGAAAGTAGATGAAGAGAGATGATGTGAAAGCAGGCATTACCGAAAAGGTTATAGAGCCTGAACGCTCGTATAGCAACAACCAGGATGAAAGAGTCCCAGTTTTTTTCTTTGATCAGATTTCACTTACTACAAAGTAAATGTTTATTTTTCCGGTTAATGTATTGGTGTCAATGGTCGTAGATTACCTGTATGCTGGAAAGTGATTGATTTTGGTAGATTTCTGTAATGGAAGTCAATTATTCGTTTCTTAAAGAATGAAGGACGAAAAGAAAAAAAAGTATTTCTTAAGGATTTTTGAAATTAATGTCAAACTGTTTTTAAATAAATTGTGCGAAACGCACAGTCTTCTAGGCGATATTCTCCAAGGGTTTTTTCAAAGACAGAACACAAGCAATACAAGAAAATCTTTGAGGTGCTCTAAGAGCGGTACCTGGAGAAAGTAGCGATTCACGTAGGATTTGAATCGCTGTAGATTAAACTTATTTTATTCTGGATGGAATCCAACAGCTTCAGAGTATGCTTAGCGGCGGAGCTCCATAGATGAGAACTATACTTCAAAGAAGGTTTGATCTGAGCTTTCTAAAGCATCAAAGGTTGCTGTGGAGTGTACAGTTTTCTGGTTCGGAACACTGTTTATTTCAAGCTTTTGAGAAGCAGCCTTTGCAGTTTGAGTGATATAATTGTGCCAAGATATATTGGTGTCCATCTTAACCCCCCACATACTAATCGAAACAGAGAGCGGAATTGTCTGCCCTGACATTATTGTATCCGATTCGGAGACATTTATCTTTTCGAAGAATACCGATGCCTGGGTTTTTGTGGCATTGAATTGAACCTGGTTACTTTCACCCCAATTCGAAATCACCACTATATCCTCATTAAGAAAGGTAACCGCCTGCTGCCGGTGAAGGTATGCATCTGCAGCCGATTTTCTGGAATCCAAATGTAATGACGAGACAAGTGTGCTGTCATCAGCAAAGCAATATATTGGATTCTTGGCTTTTTCCAATAAGTCGTTGATATACAATAAAAAGAGGGTTGGAGACAATATGGATCCCTGAGAAACCAGCTTTGATGGTAAAAGTATTTGAGTGATATTCATCGACGGCCACTTGCAGGGAACGTTTTTTCAGGAAGCTGGAGAGCCATACACAAAAATGATAATTTGAAAATGATGTCGGAACGAATATCTCAGCAATTACTGTTATGGTAGTTATTCCATACATGTGGAAGTGAAACGCCTTGAAGAAGAAAGAAGTTGGTAGAAATTAACACAAAAATGAAAATTTTGGTTATCTCCGACAAATTTCATCAACTTTTCTATAAAAAACATATTTTGAAGGGATTTTTTTTTATTTTGAGAATGCATCGATACACTTGAAAAATCTGTAGTCAAATATTATTTGAAGTATAAATGAAAGAAATGTTACTGAAACCCAATTGTTAAATTAGTTGATTATTTACATAATTGTGACTATGTATATGCTCGTGGAAAAGATATGGTTATTGAACTTTTTCATGCATACAATTATATTAACTAATTTGCACGTCAATAAATTATGGGAAAATATATAGATGTTTTTAACTCCACTTGATATTATCAGAATATGATCTATCAGGAAAGTATTACTACTGATGGGGTATTAAATAGGTAAATCGAATGAATAACTTCATATATGATACGAAAAAGTCATTATTTCATACCTGAAAGTAATTACTATTACCGTATGTCACACTTATTCTCGATTTAACGAAATTATATAAAGGAAGAGATAAACAATTTAACCTCTTTGTTTTCTTCCTTCGACATCCTCCAGGGCATTGTTAAATATATACTGACGTAGTTCTAACTCATAAACTTAGTTGGGTAATGATACATCAAAAATAATCAATGATGAATTCAACAAAATATATTACATGTTTATATGTTCACTTAAATGAAGGTGGCGTTAGTCTGAGTTGTGAATTTGGTTTCAAAACCTTCGTTCAAATTCATTTCTTGGGAAAGAAACTTGAAGCTTGTAGAGACCTGATTTTACAGGATGTTTCTAATAGATTTCGCATCGCCAAGCTTCCAATAACAACATACGAATAGCAATAAAGCTTGCTATGCAGAACATTAAAATGCCAAAGAATTTGAGAGAAATTTCTTGTCGCTTATAATTCCTTTCATCCTGCAAATTCTGGTCACCCACAGAGAGGCTGATATTAGTTAACTGGTTTAATGATCAACAAATTTTTTCAAGAAATCACAGTTGGATAACAGGATTAATTTCTCTTGTAAATCAATTGTTTTCTTGCCAACGTTTCAAATTTAATTAAATTATTTTTCAGGGGTCTTAAAAGAGTTTATTCGTGTTGAAAAAATACAACTATTTTGGAAACGTAAGACATATTAGAAACACAATAAAAATAAAAAACAGAATACACTAAAATAATTTTTAAAAAATGAGACAAAAAAACAACACTTCACAAAGACATGAAACAAACGATTCATTTGTTTCATGTCTTCTTTCCGAGCCCTGAAGAAGAATTTAATTAAATTCGAAACGTTCGACGAGAAAATAATTCTTTAACAAAAATTGATCGTGTTACCCAACGAACTCTTTTTGGAAGTAATAATAGTATTTTAAAATTTCCCATGAAGCACCCTGTTGACTTGATGATCATCATCAACTTTCATTTCAGATTGTGAAAAAAATTTAATAGTAAAAATCGTGTGGAAGAATTGTTACGCTCTAGTATTTTTATGAAAGTGAAACGGGTGAAAAACCCAAACATAAAAAACAACCAGAATGATCGAAAACTAACCGATCGTGATTGTATTTTCCCGAACCGTGTGTTTTCACCACACAAGACTGTATCAGTGGAGCGCGGCGACTACTAGAAGCGTTAGACAAGGAAGGAAATACAATCGAAGGGCTCCTCTGGGAAGTAAGAGTCGTGAAGTTGGTTCTATGTGGGTGTAGAAGCGAGAGCATAAGACAAAAATAGATAAAACGGCATGCGCGCCATTCAGACCCTCCCTATTCTGCATCGATCGACTCGGAGCAAAATGGCTCCAGAATCCAAAACCCAACTGTAAAATCAGTAAGGACGCCAAGTGGCCGGATTTCTACTGAAAACTCGCCTCTATTGGGCTGTTTTTAGGGGCCACGCACCGTTGAAAAATTACGAGGTTTACTGAAAACTCGCAAGGAACATTTTCGTCTGGCCGTACCTCTGACCGGTGTGCATTTTTCTGTTTAAATAGACCGTACGTACGATTTTAAGTGAGGGGTGAGTGCTACCCGCATAAAAACTATCTTTCAAAGCCAAGCGTCACTGAAAAATATGTGTACTTTGACGTAAATTAATGTGCGTGGCGTAAATTCAACTATTCTACAATAATTTTACATGAACGCGGAGTTTAGGAACTCCTAATTAAAGGTCCAATCCCCACGCTATGCTTGCTAATGAGTTGACTTGTTCGATTCTGATTAGCCCTTTCACTTACGATCAAAGTCTCATCTGAATTGATTTTTCCTACTACAAATATCGTCAACTCTGGTTTTCCAACACGTAGTTCGTTACATATGCGGTCTGCCGTATAATCCCTTGGAGAATATCATAGAATAGAAATAAAATTTTTATTTGTTTATGTAATTTTTTTCAAGTGATCATTTTCATCTGCAATATCTCAAAAAAATTTGAGAGAAAACTTTTTACACAATGAGCAAAACATTTATCAGGCCGAATTGTCAATTGTCAAATGTTCTAACGTTGTCAAAACAAATAGGTATGCATTTATCTAGGAATATTACAAAAACACACAGAAAAAATCAATATTCTATTTTCAAGTATGTAGCCAAATTAAATGAATTAGTGATACTGTTGAAATTGTTTCAATTGGATACTAATTATTGATTTCCAAACAGAAATATTTTCCAGGAAAGTTTCACTTACCATTTGAAAGACAATATATTTAAATTTCAGTTTATGTAAGCATTGTTCGAGTCAATTATTCAATTCAATAATGAAAGTTTTCATATGATATTCATATGATCCTAAACCAGTTATCTTATATACTTTCCTCGGACAATGCGCATGTAGTAAGGTGAGTCCGGTATATAGAGTTGGCCATCGTTTTTTTGAAGTGATTTTTTACAATTATATTGATGATTGAAAAATACAAAAAAGTTTTTGACAATCATTATTTATTTGTACTTATTGGGTATACCTTGATTCAAACAGAATTATAAAAAGAAAAACTGAAAATAAAAAAATTCTCCATTGGCATCTTTCCCAGAGTGTCGGGTGGAGATGGCCATAGTACCTACTAAAGGAGTGATGGCTATACCTCATATCTATCTCTGCTGGGTATCATTACCCACACCCTTTTTTTTGTGTACCATTTGTGTTTTTCCATGCATAGGTTTTTGATCGCAAGAATGGTACATATCAGAGTATTGTGTGCAGTTTTCGTGCAACCAGTTCAAGGACAAGTTACAGAGGATCCAGTCTTCAGTCTTTTCAGTTTTATAATAGTTCTCGCCAAATCATTGCTCCCATCAAAATCAGATTCACCACTGTCAAAAATCAACTCATTTTCACTGCTGGATGTGTCAGGATGTCTCGATAAGATAATGCAAAAGCCAGTCATTGCCAGCAATTCATTGAACTTGAGTTTTGTTTAAAGTTGAACAGCAAAATGATACTCAATGCTACGAAGTCAGGGAAAATCCATGTTTTTGCGTCCTTCCAATATGTTTGACAAGGCTTTCTTTGTTATCATTTCCAAGAACACAAGGAGGTCCCATATTCCCCTTTTTATCATTTTTCCACTTAAGTTTCCTTTTCGATGTTTTTCGAGGAATACCATATGATAGAAGATGCCTTTCGAACAGAAATATTATCGTTCTGAACAACAATCAATGCAGATTGTAACCGCTCCTCTGACCAACTGCCACGAAGAAAAAGAGAAGCACGTTTGTAAAGGTTCGGCATCTAAAAAAATAAATAAAACATGAATTTGAAAATGAATAACATATCAATATTTTTTACTACGACCATAACATCCTGAAGAATGTAGACCATCTCTCCCAATTTTACGGGTGAGATGGCAACCCCAATAATTATAACCAAAAAACATGGCAACGTCCGCATTTAGAAGTTGAACACTTGTAAATACGCTTCGTTGACAAGTTTTGAAAACATACAAATTTTGAAAAAATACAGTAATCCATTTACTTGCTCACTAAGCATACAAATTTAAACAGTTCATAGAATATGAAAGTATATATTGCTTACCATTTTTGCGTTTTTTTTCGAGACTTCACCGACACACGTTCGACCTTGTCATCGCAGTGAGTCACACAGGCGCTATCTCAAATAAAATTTTGGAATTACGGCCATGGGCAATCTCTCCCACAGGGCCATCTTCTCCGGACTTACCCAAGTGCCTTTTGTTGTCGGGCGCCATTATCTTCACATCAAGATCACGAATAACTGGACTTGATAAGATATTTGTTATTCAGAATTTTACTAGCAAGTTTCATTTGCATTCAACCCCTGGATGCAACGTCGTTATATAAGGTGAATGGGTACCAAATTCTCATCAAGTGAGACGATAAAAAAATTAATTTTTCACATATAGTCAGTGGACATACTTGAAGACTGGCTATAAATCAAATCATCTAAAGGAACAATTCGTTCTTACACTGTAGGTTAATGGACTGACAGCTATCAGAAAACAACAACTTTCCTGAATATTACTGGAGTTTTTTCCAACTCCAAACCGTTATTTTAACACCTCGACACGTGTTTAGATCACCAAGTGTTCATCATCTTCAAGAGAAAGAAGATGTTTGATCTTCCTACACCAAAGGTTCCAAACAGTGCATCACAAGAACAGCTTTCCTGGCTATTACCACGAAGGGCGTTAACTTATATACGAAAGGTGTCCGTGCAGGATTCTTCACTAGAGTTACTCCTGCATTTACTGTTTTGGCGATATACAACTGCCGCAATAAATTTTAAATTTTTGGAACACAATTGATGACCGGCTTCGGTCTGTTTGGCCACTCGTCAGTGCAAGGTAGTGTATATCATCAACATGAAGTCAATGATTTCCGATAAATGAAAATTGAATTACTTCAGAGTATCATTTCTCGAACTAGGCTGAAGCGGACAACAAACGACAGGTTTGTCATCGCCTCATCTACCTGTGAAGGATGTAACTAACCGCATATCCGAAATTAATTGGCCCAATTTCTCGTATAAGTGAAGAAAACCTTATACATATAGTCAGTGGGCATACTTGATAAAATCCAACGCCCTTAGTGGTATTAGCCAGTGGAGTAGTTGTTTTCTGATAGATGTCAGTCCATTAACCTAAAGTGTACGGAGTTGAGACTGGCCTGAACGAATTGTTCCTTCAGATGATTTGATTTATATCCAGTCTTCAAGTGTGCCCATTGACTATATGTGAAAAATTTTCTTTCCTTATACGATGAATTGGCAAATTTCGGATATGCGATGTAGGGAGTTGAGACTGGCCTGTGCGAATTGTTCCTATTGATGATTTGAAAAAATTTAACTATTTCAACATTACTTTTCGTTGATGTTTCGGTAAGTTTATTAATTTCATTTCGAAAGTTTTAGAGTTTTGTTTGAAATTGTTTACTCTTCCAGACTTGAATTTCAACACCATAAAAGACAGGACTATCACTGAAACTTCAGTAATGAATCCTTTGATATCTGAAGAGGTGGTTTGGAAAAAAAACGATTCAGCAAGAGTAAACTGCATAATTTTTGACAAATAAGTATCATTAACATTCACAGCTATATTATTATCTATTAATCAACAGAAAATTTTTCTTGAAAAAAATATGTTGACTTTATGCACTTACCTAACGAGGTGAACTGAAAGTTTTTCCTTTCTACAGCAGTAATAAGTTCTCCATTGTTATTGTGGTAGGAAAATACCCAGAAGAGATAATGAAACACATACTTGTCATTCAGTGATATACAATAACTTTCTATCAATATCAGTTATTGTTCTTACAAGTCGGTTAGAGTAATAATTGAAATAATCATGCACTGTTTGGAACCTTTGATGTGGTTATGAATATTACTGGAGTTTTTTCCCAATACCAAACCGCTATTTTAACACCTCGACACGTGTTTCGATCACCAAGTGATCATCTTCCACTTGAAGATCAATCTTCAAGAGGAGGATGATCACTTTGTGATCGAAACACGTGTCGAGGTGTTAAAATAACGGTTTGGTGTTGGTTAAAGACTCCAGTAATATTTATAATTGAAATAATTCAATATTCTCTCCAACCAAAAGAATACTTCTGTTACTTCCAAACAGAACATAAGTTGGAATCAATGACAAGACTCTCTACTCAAAATGAAAAACGTACTTGTTACATCAAATTACATGCAATACTTGAATACTCCATTGAAATCCAATCCAATGAGATCTATTCTCATCAACAATAGAATTCAATTGATTATGAAAAGTAAGGTTATGATTGCCTGAATGAGAACACCTTTTTAGCGAAACACGAAATACAGTATAACATTCAATCAATGGGTATCCGTTTGACCAGACTATAATGCTTTCTCTGTGCAAGAGTCACTCACCAATGATAACCAGCAGTTTTCATTTCATTTCATTTCATTGAACTACTCAGGCACCAAAAACGATTACATATTCACACACTTCATTTCCAAAAATATCACTGTTTTAATCTTCCACTTTGAAGATGATCACTTGGTGATCGAAACACGTGACGAGGTGTTAAAAATAACGATTTGGTGTTGGGAAAAAACTCCAGTAATATTCATATAGAAAGTGAACCAACCTTTTTCCTTGTTTTAATTTTGAAAAGTTGTCGGAAATTATTGATACAACGATATGAAGAATGAAAACAAATATTATCAGTTATGTCTACTACACAAATGTTGTAGGAGTAAAGTAGTTTTTCAAATATTTTGAACATCCTTATATCCACCTTCAGTAAGACATGCACACAAAACTGGGCGAGTATATATATATGTGTGTATGTTTGTAATTCCAGATACTTTCTTCGATAGATGTGATACATAAATTCAATCTAATGGCCATCTGATGGTGGGTACTCAAACATCAATCTGAGGCCCACAAATTCAATACCCAATCGTTCAACATCATACTTGATATTCCCAAAGTGTCTGAAAAGTTGAAACAGCTATGATGTTGGAATTTTATTCAAAACAAAAAAAGAGTGTGAATGTACTTAAGTCGTGGTCAGATTGGAATCCAAAAGTGAGGTGTTTTCAAAAAATAGAGTCAAGTTCGAATAAATATTGAGTGGAAGACATTTTGAGAAGACTGGCGGCCACCTACGCTAGTAACCAAGCTTGATGTCGACGAACCTTGTTCTGATGAGAAAAATTATACCTATTGGTGAGACAAAAAGGCCATTGATTAACATGATAGGTTCGATTATCGAATATTTTAAAATAAAACGGAAATATCAATGACGCAATTAAACACTAAGAAAAATAAAAACACTCTGATGGAAAGTGGCAGAGTGATATAAGACAAGCACATAAGTCATATCAACAATCTTAGCTCAGCTATTCAACTCTCTTACACGACTTCAATCAACTTTTTCACTTGTCTCGTCTCTGAATTTTGACATAGATTCCAGTGGAATGAAATTCAAAATGTATGTTCACACCGATTTCATTATTTCACATTAGGTCTATAGAATCCTAGAGACATTGAACACTGAACACTAATTATTCGTAGAATGAATGTGTAATAGTGGATGAGTTAACGTTTTGTGTAGAGTTACATGTTATTATTGAAAAAGTGAACCGTTACAATTTATGAAATGAGTTAACCTTTACTCCATTTTTTGATACCATATCGATCAGTTGGAACCATAGGTGTGATGACTGTTCAAAACGGACAATATTAAAAAAAAGGTTTTGGCTTTCAGTGTCTCTTTCCGAAACTCCAAAGTCCACCATTGAAAATGTATGTGCAATTACATGTGTGAGTGTAAATTTATATCTTAACTTTTCCATATTTATTTTGTGCATTGTTCATATGAATGACATTTGATTTATGTGAGGAATACAAACTGAATAGGAGAAAGCGATTTTCGTATAGTTCAATGTTCTTATGAAAGTAGTTGTTTTGACAGTACTTTTTCTTCAGTGTACAATGTTCATGTGAAAGTAATTTTTTTAAGGGATCGAAAGTTTTTTTTTGGAAACTAATATCTCCTGAGAAATATACCCGTTTCAATTTGAATTACTTTTGTTTTAAATTTCTTTCCAAAGATTCTACTACCTAACCAGTTATTTCAGGAGGGAATGTCATTGATACGATTTTTGTAAGTCAATTTTCGGCAGTCGATGTGACAGCTTGGCTTCGCAATAAACCGCCTTGAGGGGCCTTGTTTATCTTTGATATTTGTGGATTGGATCTTCTGTCGATCCCATAAATGGCGTTTTCATAGAGGTAGATATCTCTTTCACTTCCAGGATTGTTCTTTAGGGACAATTGAGTGGTTCAGCCCAGAGCTACCGATGAGACCTTGGCGGGTCAATACAGGGCTGTCAGAAGATGGACCTCGTTTGACGGTCGATGTCGAAAATTGGATCATTTTTAGGGACAAAACACAAGCACTACAGAAAAATCCTTAAGTCGCTCTAGGACGGTGCGAAAGTAGCAATTCATGTTGGACTTGAATCGCTGGAGATTAAATTCATTTGGAAAAATATCTTCAGAAAGTTTATTCCACATTAACGCAGTTCTCCAAATGAAAGAGTTTTCAAACAGTGAAGTTCGAGGTGTACTAAGTTGAACCTCAAAACGATGATTAGTCACAGTCCGTCGCGTATTTCTGATATGTACCTACTGCTCTTGGTGGAATCAAATATGCTAAGTCACTTGAACATCTCCCGTGAAAGTATCTATAAAAGAGAAACAAATCTCCAACCTTTCTTCGATGTTCCAGACTATCGAGGTTGCAAGAGATATTCGTGTCTCCCATCAGGTGGATGGATCTTTTCTTGATGGAATCCAGCACCTTCACGGTATGCTAAGGGGCGGAGCTCTATACATGAGAACAATACTCCAAAAAAGGTCTGATCTGAATTAGCAACATGATTGTGACAAACATATTGGTGTCCATTTTTAACCCCCAACAAACTCACCGAAGCAGATAATGAAATTGTAAATCCTGACATTATTACATCCGGTTCGGAGACATTTACCTTTTTGGAGAAAACCGATACCTGGGTTTCCGTGGGATTGAATTAAATCTGGTTACTTTCACCCCAATTCGAAATGACCTCTAGATCCTCATTAATATATACAACCTCCTGCTGCCGGTGAAGATGTGCATCTGCAGCGAATGTCCTGAAATCCAAATGGATGAGTGTGCTGTCGTCAGCAAAGCAATACATTGGGCTCTCAGTTTTTCCAATAAGTCGTTGATGTTCATTAAAAAAAAATGTTGGAGACAAATTGGATCTGTGGGGAACACCAGCGTTGATGGTAAAAGCATTCGAGATATATCCATTGACGGCCACTTGCAGGAAAGCTGTGGAGAGCCATACACAAAAATGATCCGAAAGGCCATAGCGATGAACCGCCTTGGGGAAGAAAACCACAATCCCAGTGGAAAATGGTATCAACTAAACTTTTTCGAGCAAAGAATTTTTGAATCCTTATTGATATTACAGGGATTATGAACATACTTACAGCTTCAATTCATTCTCTGAATGTTTTGATAAATGATGAGTTTCACTAATTCCTTTATGCAATTTTCAAATTGAACGTATGAAACAACAAAAACTACCAGAGACCTCATATGATTTTGATTAAAATCTACCTTAGTAATCAATTGCGTCATTTCAAAACATCTTCCCTAAATGATTATTCAAATCTATTTGGTTATGGAAAAATTGGTCCGAATTCCTATATGGGCTGATTTATAAGCATTCCTAATGATCGACGTTTAGAGCTGTATTCTCAAAATGTAACCATTATTGAACTCATACCTCCATGAAATATCTAGAGAGCTAGTTACTCGTAATATCTCGAATTCGTACGCCTATGACATGATGGTGTGTGGCACTGGTAACAGCAGGTTTCTAATCTATTTCGTACACATTCACTAGCTTAGGTTCGAAAGCGGAAACTAGTAACCCCACTGAAGCTTTGAAACATAATACCGCAATTCTAATAATAGCTAGAGCGAATGCTAGACATATTTTAGATTTTAGATGAGCACTGCGGTTTTCTACCAATCCAAGCAGCAATTCGAAAATACCGGGTTTTCAGCAACTCATCTGATATATTATGTTGATTACCACATTGTATTGAAGTTCAACTGGGGGCCTTTTGTACTCCTCTGAAATGCTTTATGGTTGGTGTATTTGAAAATAGTTTATGTTATATTGAATTATTAAGGTGTCAGATCTATTTAAAACTCTTTTTCCACACCAGAGCAAAAATACCGTCTCTCGAAGTACGTTTCGATAACCCAGTTACCATCATCAAGGGGTGATCATTTCCTGAGGATGTTATCTTGACACATTATGTATCCTAGTTACCTTTATATCGTAATGTGTCAAACTTGTTAAGATAAGCATGCTGCCTAATTGTGTGTTTTAATTGATCGATAACTATATATTCTAATCTTGAGGTATCCCATAAGAATATATTAAGAGAAGTGATCATTTCAACTGCATCTGTTTCATTTGTGAAAATTGTATGTATCTTGGCGAATGGTAAATTTCTATGCTACTTATCTTGCAAGAGTTTTTTTTGTGAAATGAATGTCAAATATTGTTTTATTATGAAAACTCTTTTCCATATCTTCAATACATCATACCATTTCTTCTCTATGCAATGTATACATAAGCTTAGGAGAATGTTATTTCATTAAATATTGCTGCATGATGCAGAACTAAAACCATTTGAATTGTTCACTGATGAAAAGCAAATAAATCGTGGAGAATATTAATTTTCACTTTTTGAACACTTTCATTTTACCACTTGCAACATCCGTTGTCGTAAATTGAAACGGGTTACTTTGTTACTTAGGAACTAAATTATGGGCTGCCGAAACTCAGCGGAGAGGGATGGTGGGTAAATTTCCACTTGGAGGCTAAGTGTATTGTTGCTTTAAACACGCCAAGCTTATGGTG
>WOGO01000661.1:771-21794 GCA_015342085.1 Leptinotarsa defecta | reverse complement strand
CGATCAGATTAACATACCAACATTATTAAAAATACGTAGGACATTGATGCTATCAATATCTGACGCGCTCGAGTATGTCCATGCAACAGTATTTTTTTACATATTTAAAAATCTATAGCCGCTTCCCCCACCGATGAAAAGGTATGATACACTATATAACATTTTTTCCTTCTTATCATCTAAGCTTTGCAACCCAATATGTCTCAATGACGCTCGAGTAAATCCCCATTTTGCATCGTGGACTCTCCTACTATAACAATAAAACGTGCATTTGGCCAGAACACTGTGCGGTACGCAACTTCAGGATATATTGTCTAGCTATTAACGTAATGAGATCAAGAATAATCCGTGTCATCGCCCTTGATGCATATTCTGGTCTTGAAATCACACCTCTTTTGAATGTTATTTCAAGAATACTGACGTAATTCTGTTAGTATTCCCAAGATAAGTTTATGTTTTCGTTTATTAGGCTATGTTTAACTTGTTCTCTTCAACCGCTTTCTTCCATCAGTCTGATCTCATTTCTGCAAAAATTCACTTCGCGCGAAAATTCGTTTTACACCGTCTACCAAGTGAATATTTACCGACATAATATTTATGGCGTTTACTCGTTCTATTACGGTATACTCGTATTTATCACATATGTTGTTCGAAAGATTGTTAATAAAATAGGATACAATTCACGACGAAAGTTATTCTCTCTTGAAAAATTCGCTACTTCTCTCCACTCACAATCATACCAAATAAACAACAATATTGGATCTAACAATAATACATCTCTATGTTTTATCAACAGATATATTTTCCTTTCTCATATAGCTGATTGTTATGGAAAAATACATGTTTAATATTTAATAATATAGAATGAGTAAAAATATTTCAATTTGGCATAATTTTTCGCTTCAATCCAGATGGAAATTATAAAAAGTCACTTAACGATTATGATTATTCCCAAAGTATTGAAAACAAGTTGATAGAAAAAGTTTTTCTTGAAGAAATTTTTGGCCATATGTAAAATTACAATTGCATGTCGGTCGGTAGCCAGGCGGTTCGACGTGGGTGCTTTGTTCGCTCACTCGAATTGACTGCCGTGTTGGTCGGTGGTTCAAGCCCCAGTCTGAATGATCGATTTTCACTTGCTATGATCCAACCCGTATTAGGAATCACACGTTAAAAGGTGAGACCTCGTTAGTCTTTAGCTCGCACAAGTTTCGACTTCTAAGGGTTGTCGTTCGTAGGGGTGTGATAGGTGGTTAACATATTTTTTAAACTAATGCATAGACAACATTCAACATAACCTGTTGTTGTTTTTCAGACACACCTTCTTTAAAGTAGTGCATTATTTAAATTTAATTTGTCTACAGAAGGCAATTAAGGCTATTGAAATTTGGACACAACTGACAAAATTTATTGTCCGAGTTTTTGACCCTATGTAAGGAAAAAATTGAAACTATATATTTATGTGGTGGCGTCCAGCCCAAATTGTACTGTGTCAGGATTGTGACGAAATATGAATATTTTAGTTCGGTGAAAAGTTCTTTAAAGAATCCTGGCAATATTATAGAGCAGTGAAAAAGTTAAAATAAATATGTGCTTAAGTATTGTTGAATATGTATTAACTGGTATCAGATATGCTTCTTTTAGAACTGGCATTAAGAGAGCATGAGGAGAATATTTTGCAAAGAAAAATAAATCTTGTAAACATATTAAATGTTCTTAAGGAACGAAACATATGTTTGGGAAGAGCGTAATCTCCTTTTGAAATTGTATTAGGTTGTTTCAAAAGTTTTGTCCGTTTCCATGAGTCTACTTTAAACTGTAATATCTCAGTTAATACTTATTCAATTTAATCCAAATGAGCGCCATTTGAATCAGAGTACTTTTGCTAACGTAACACAGGTCGATTAATTCTGTCAGCATAAAAACGAGTGATCGGGATTCGTATAATCGACGAAGGCCGTTTTTGCCTGGTCCTGATTGGCGAAGGTTCTACCTGTGAGAATGTTATCGAAGTGTTTGAAAAGATGGTAGTCGGTTGGTGAGAGGTCTGGGGAATATGATGTGTAAGGCACAACTTCGTTTCATTCGTGATTTGTAACACGTGCGGACGGGTGTTGTTGTGGAGCAGGATCGGACCTCTTCAGTTGACCAGCAAAGGCGGCTGCTGACGCAATTTTCGGCACCCGATTTTAGAGCTTTTTGACCTTTCCAATACGTTTTAAACCATCATAAACCCCATGGGAGCTGGCGATCAGTTCTTCCGCCAGCCCTCACACCGTTTGTGATAGGTCAGTCTCCACTGCGGTCCTCAAATCCTCGTCCTGGATTACTGCAGGTCGACCACTTTGGGTCTCACCTTCGAGGCTAAAATCTCCAGAACGGCATTTCGCAAACCAACGTTGAAAAGTGCGTCATAAACACTATCATTGCCAAATGCCTGGTTAATTTTTCGAGTTGTTTCGGCACGCTTTGGTTCAATTTGAATTCGTAGAGAAGAATTGGTCAAAAGCTCTTGAAAGACCACATACCTTTATGAGACGACTGAATTTCGGGTCATAACTCTATTTTTTGGAATTGATCAATTTGTTAGGATGCATATCTACAATGAACTAAATATAAAAATATAGTGAAAAAGATAGTAAGAATCTACAAAAATGTGCCTGCAATGTGTAATATTGTAATTTATTTAGGGTGCAATTGTCTTAAATACTTATTATTATAATTTTCCATACATATACTTTCCGGCAATGAGATTTTAGATATAATTATATTTTTTTGTGAAAATACCTTTTTGTACAACTGCATCATTACAAAAACACTCAACTTACACTACATATTTATATTATCTGTTTTGATTAATTCTCAGTTTATACTTGCGCCGCTTGGATTAAAAAACAGGCATCACAACCCATTTCTATTTTTTTTCAGCCTGCCGCAGTCGAGGAGCTTAGAAGATGGACATCGAACGAGGCTTTGGGTGACATAACCGTCACTCCAGATTGCGCCAATCGCATTGGCCCGAATGTCACCATAACGGACGGCGATGCCACGGATGGCACGATAGCGTCGGATGACGAAGGCATCGACCATAAACTACCCTCTCCCGAAGAACAACTCCAAGTCGTGGCGCTCAAGTGAGTTTTCCATAATTGAGAACTATTTTAACTCATTGAAGTTTTTGTGACACGCGAGAAACTGTCTAAGCATTACTTATAAACTAACCCGTTACTTTATGAAAATTTATATGAGTATCCATGATGATAATTCTACAATTTTTACAGTGAAATAATTTCAAGACGCGTTTACCTACACGGTAGTTTCATCATTTGAACTGGCGCATCAAACCATTCTACAATGTGTTTCATATGGCAGTAGGCAATTGCAAAACCTAATTATATGAATGATTAAGAAAAAAAGGTATATTACCTACAGAGCATGGCATACCTAATTCAAGTAAACGATATAGTGCAACCTACCTTCCAACAGCTCCCCTTTAATGATATAGTTAGGGAGCTAATTTCGTTATTCAATAATCACTTCTAATTATATAAGAAGCACAATGAAGAGTTTTGTCACAGCAGCTCACGTTATGCCCGGAAGTATTCAATTTCTTCAGTATGATTTCAGTTATGGGAATCTCATTGCTTTTGCAACAGTCGTACATTGTTTTTTTGCAATGATTTTATGAGATGAACATCTAAAGATTTTGGTGATCCTGTATCACATCGCGTCTTGCGTTCATAAGGTTTGTTTTTCACTATTTTACTTACAGTTGAGAAAGGAATTTCGGTAAAATCTGTTGTTGCTTGTAATAGTTTGTTTCCCTCGGCATCAAACTTGAGATGTAGATTCTTATATACATTGAAACATACTCTCTGTGTTTCAATATTCAAATGCATCCGAATCTTATTCACTGTTTTATCTCTTTTTCGCATTGTTCACCATTACTATTGATATCGCTACACTGGAAAAAGTATGCGTTGTTATCACACTCGTTATTACTATTAGTACGTGTCCAAGGACGCCACATTTTAAACAGATGACAAAAATTTCAAGTATTTATTATAACTGCACCAATATCGAATTTCAACACTCAAATTGCGATCAGTTCCTGAACTGAACATTGATAAAACGACGGCGATAAGCATCTCCGCATTTCCGATTTCTATTCGTCACCCTAACATGACTTCAAATTTAATTGTATGACTCTTCAGCCAATCATAAAACTCGGTTAGTAAAAATGATCCAATACGAACCGCCAAGTCTACAGTCCACGTGGACTAGCTCGCTGCCGGTTCATTTCTATGTATTGGTTTTTTTGGCCTTTGAGAGCGCCGCCAACTTCAACTGTGCACAATACCGTTTACTTCGACTATACCTACATGTATATTATAAACCTAAAATATTACGTGCAGAAAATAAAGGACCATAATTGAACCTACTGGAACCTCTAGAAATCAAAAAACGCAGAACATACAAATGACATTTCAAACAACCAACAAGAAGATTGAATCAGGTTCTTTGGGTTCGGCAGATCCGTACTCTCAAGAAGCTGGGTTTATTTGGCCGAGTGTGAATAGGTGTGAGCCACAATAAACCCTTATGGGTTGCGGTGGAGGGTCGAATAGACCCACTCACTTCAGACCTACCTACCTACCTATCAGCCATGTAACAGCAGAGTCAATCCAACACCAACTGAGAAAATTCTCGCAGGAGAAATGTCTAATCGAAGTTGGATTCGAACTCACCACCTTTGGATCGTGAGTCGGGCGCACAATCTTGGCACTAATTCACCGCCTTTTGGAATTGATAATCATTGATACTGTCAGTTAAAAACATGAACTGTATCCTAGTTTCGCCAGCACGAGTGGCTGGCTTCTTCAGAGGTTTTTTCATCTTGATGGTTCACCGGTGAATAATACAGTTCCAAACCACGACGGCCTTCGAACCCGAATGAAGATCGTGACAATGAAAATCTCGGCCGCGAAAGCCTAAATCAATTCATTGTCATATTCGTTTGTCGTCTATCTCGTGATTCGTTAAAGAAGAAGAATCTAGTTAATATAATACCTTTTAGGGTTTCTAATTCTCCACAATTATTTAGAAAGTCGATAACTTTCTGAGAAAGGAAGACCAAAACCGAATACATCAATAACAACGCGAAAAACTCGTAGAAAACCAGATATTTGCAAAAAATGTGTAAAAATGATTTTTGTGACCTTTGACCCTAGATTTTAATGGTCGCGTAGGTTTTGAGACAACTTTTAGGATGTGATAATAAAAGTTTCAACAAGTTTGTAAGCTGGGTATCTCAAAGTCTAAGGTGAATTTTCTAGGATAACTAGACAAATTACTAGTCATACAACGATTCTCAAAAATATTCAAAAAATTCATTCAACAGACTGTTCGACTATTGTTGCCCTAATCATCTGACATTCATCGAATTCGTCGTTATTTTTTCTTATTTTTTCAATTTTGAATGTAACTTAATTCAAAAACTGTGATTATATGTGTTAAGCATTCATGAGAGAGATTAATTATTGGTGAAATTGTTTAGTTTCCCAATGTACCATAATATTCACCATTACACAATACAAGTCCATGAAACTGTCAAACGTATTTTTGAGTAATGTTTCTTATTGTGCGTCTGTCAATAAATTGTGTTCCAAAAAGGCATGAAAGAGTTGATATTAGTAGATCGATATTAATCAGAGTTTCTCTAATGAAAATACAATATCTTTGATAGTGAAACAATTTGAAAACTGTCAAGTCACTTTGCAAAAAAATGAGACGACAAAAGCCTGAGGAAATGAACAATGTTATGAATTTATTGAGAAACATATTTCAATAATTTGATGTGCTTCAAAAGAAAAAGTTAAAATATTACCTGTACATCATATTTTTTTCAAATCATAGTTGATTCAGTAATATATATCGTTATATTAAATGAATGTTCCTTTAACAGCGATTGTATACCTTCTGTAGTTCCTCAGGTGATTTTAATGTGGCCAATCAAGCAAACCACAGGCCTTTTTGGAAAATCAAAACATCTGACAATCTTCAGTTATTTCAGATTTCATATTGAATGTTTCCCTCTACTATGCCAGCACTGAACTAATTTTATTGTTACAGATTCCCAGCAGAGATCGTCGCTGTAGATATATCGGGAAGAAACTTCGATCGGATGTCAATACAGCGGCGCTCGCTCATGCAAGGAGAGGTAGTGAACAGAACGACAGATGGCGACACACGTAGAAGGACTAGAAGCAGGAAGCCGCGTAACAGGAGGAGAAATACGCTCGCGGGTACAGATCAAAAAGAAATTCGCGACGCTTTAACCGCAGGGTGAGTGATAAGTTTGTTTGTTTTAAATTACACGTACTAATTAGTCTGATTGAGTGTTGGCTATGGAAATATTTCTAAAAAACTATTGAAAAACGAAATTATTTGTGAAAATAACAGAGCATGTTTGTTTGGCTTCTGATAAATTAAAATTTGTAAATATTTCCGGTCATATTGGCATTTTGTACACTCACATAACATGAACACTTGCATCCAGCAAACACTAATAGCAGTTCCTCAACAGGGAGGAGCCTTCCTCACCGACATATAACCATGAGACTGAATCTACAACTACTGGTGCTGTAAGTAGGAGCAAAAGCAGTGATATCTTGCGCTCAGCAAGCAAGAGAGAATCGCCAGAAATCAAAAAGTCTCATTTCAACACACTCAAACAATGGGGCAAGAGCAGATACGACAAGTTGATGAACAAAAGCTCTGAATCCAAGGCGGAAGCAAGAATCAAAGACGATATCGATGACTTCAACGTACACGAAACAGTGACCATGAAGAGGAAACGAGACATGGATAAGGAGAGGAAAACACACGAACGTAACGCGTCCATATCGTCTTCGGAAAAATCAAGCATTCACATGCAAACTCCTAACCCTCTCACGTCTGTTATGAACATGGCGGTCAAGTTGCGAGACAGCTCAGTGCAGAGACGTCTCAGAAGAACTGGTGGAAATAAAGACGAACCGCATTCATCCAGTGGTAACTGGAGCGCCAGCTCCGAGAGCGGAAGAGCCTCCATAGGCTCGGAAATCACCACAACCACTCAACCCAAGTCGACAACCTCCGCAGCAACTTCGAGCAATTCGCTAAACCATCAATCAAGCTCGGTCAACAGTAGGAGAAGATTCAATAACACGTCCACATCCAGCAGCGTTACTAGCGAAGGCACTCTGACTCCTGATATAATTCACGACTTACACGAAGATGGCGAGACGAGTTCGGTATATTCTTGTGATACGGAGGGATATTACACCTCTTTCCACTTGGACAGTGGTTTGAAAACGCTCAAGGAGGAAGACACTCCGCCTACACCATTACATTCCACGTCAGCTTTCTCAAACTCAGGGTCTACTGTGCTGTCGGCTGAAAATGAGTACGAGCTGTTCGGCAAAGGGTCCACTTCAACCACAACCAGCTCGGCCGGTACTGTATGCACCACTTTGCGTGCCTCGGACAGCAACAAATCATTAGTAATCGGTCCTGTAGTTCCAGAAAGAAAAAGTTCCTTAACCAAATCGTCCAACAGATCACCGGAAAGTTCACTAGAAAGAGATTTCAGCGATAAAACCGGCACTGTGAAGCGCAGTCCTGCGACCAATGTGAAGCCAGTGGTAGTAGCTCTCGTACACAAGCAGTCCAACGACGGAGACGTTTCGCCAGACAGTGGACACAACACCTCTAGTTCCCCCATAGAGTCGATAAGTAGTCCCAACGGCGTTCGAACCAGTTCCGACTTCGATTTTTCTGAATCTTCCGACATGGAAGGCCCAGAAAGAATTGAAAGGATCCGAATAAAAACCACGATAAACTCCAGCAGAATACCGTCGATGTGCGTCATCACACCTCCTCACAGCGACGACGAAAGTGAGAACAGCAGCAACTCCTCGCACAAAAACTATCAGAAACAAATGGAGGAGAAGAACAACTTCAATCAGAGAAAGGGCGAACAAAACGAGAATGAGAAAGATACTAAAAAGAAATGTGATGAGTCTGGTGATATACATCGCATCATAAGCACAACGGTAAATGGTTCCAATAAGTTTTCCTTGATTACGGTAGATCCTCAGTCTGGGTACGCTACCCTCGAGAGGATAGATCAACTCGAAGGAGGAAGCAAAACGAAAAGTGCTTTGGACAATGTTATTTCTAGTTCCAACAACATCCGAGCACCTAGTCCGAGCGGCGGTACTGTGACCATCAAGGAAGAACCTAATTTGAATAAATCCCCTTCGCAGCCTATCATTAAAGCTACTCTTCTCCCTATGAACATGTTCGGGCGACTCAAAACGAATATCGTGAATTTTGCTCACAAACGCGATCGAAGTAAGTCCCCAGGCGTGGTCAAGGATCAACGGAAAGTTGATGACATTCTTTTTGACGCGGGAGAGTATGTTACTATCGCTGACGTGAGAAACAATAACGAAAAGATAGCTTTGTCTTCTGAAGAGTCAAACTATGCCAACGATATTGTTAACAAGAATTTGACAAACGTGTTGTCTGGTAAGATACGGGACACAGAATACGTGAGTCTTGATGAACTTCCCTGTAACGAAAACAACAACATCACCTACACAAACCTGGACTCTGTAGAAAGCAAGAAGCAAGGCGCCAGGGTAATGCTAGACGCTGAAGGTAAAGTTGTTTACAGTTCGGATAGTTTGAGGAGAAGGAAAGGCGCGCATACCACGTTCGCACCTGGAAAGAACGTAAAACCGACGACCAGTCCCAGTCATAGCCCGCTGCCAAATCAGAGGACTATAAAGTCGGTGAGGCCAGTTTCCAATACCCAGAGTCAGATGGTAGCAGCAGTACCCACTGTCGAGTTCAATCGTCCGGTTTCTCCAAAATTAGAGACTATTCCGATGCCTCTGATTACACCATCGAAACCAAATTCTCCTAGGATTTTCTCCCGGGGAGCCAACTATTATACACGAGAAGCTGGATCCGATTCGCCTGCTCACGAAAAAGGTAAGGACCAAAACCCCAACACCTTCACCCATCGCCCACATACCAAATACCCAAACACAGCTAATAAAAAAGTCAAGGACCGAAAAATCAAACGCAGCGACAGCTATCGCATCGCGAACTCTCCAATCACATTGGCTCTTCTGAATAAACGAATCCAAAAGCTTGCTATTGAAGATCGCATCGAAAAAGAGATCGCGAACGAGCTTTGGCGCGAAAGGATAAATTACCCTCCCAGCGTCTCTCCTGTTGTTTCGCCTAAACTCTGTGAACGGCAGTGTCACGTTTACAGTCAGGCGCACGCGCAAAAAATGCTGCTCGCTTCTCCCACCCGCGTCATCATTCCTAGAGATAGTACGGAAAATAGAGTTAGGGTGCTATCCGCGTCGGTTACAGATACGGAAATTTGGTAATGCTGGGGGAAGTTTTCAGTGGCGTATGAAACTGTCCAAGGGAAAGGGCGGTATAGTTCCATTGGTTGGTGCTTTTCGCAGAATTTAATTGTTTTATCACAAGACGTCATTGGGTTTGATATATTCAGAAAAAATAATAATTATGTTATCATTTGTATAAGAATATGCCCACAACAAATCGCCAGATTCTATTGAGTGTAGTTCAGTTAATTAATTATGTTGAATCTTTCACAGTATCTTGTTTATCCTCATTTTTAAGTAGATCGTGTAATTGTGATTAACAAATTATTTCAACAGAAAAATCTTCACCTTCCTCACCAATATCTAAAAGTCTTCAAGCATCTTCAAACGATTCATCAGAAAACTAGTTTCTGCCACTATTAGCATGAATTATGTTCAATTTTGTCAGCTGAACAATTTCGTCTAGCCGCTAAGTATGTACCTGAGAGATCAAAATCTGTAAATATAATTTACCTAAAAAAACAGCTATTTATAGATTAGGAAGCAAAAATTCATGTGGATGTTCTTTTCAAATATCTAATCGGTGTTCTGACTATGGCAAGCTAATAAACTTTAAAACTATTTATGCGTTTGGCAACATGCACGAATGAATTCCTAATTGGCGGAATAATTATATATGGCTTTTCAGCTATTGTTCCTCTAATTCTTTTTGTGAAAATATCATAAGATCCACCTAGTATTTGTACTACGAAAGTGATACCAAATATATTTCTCAGAACAAGTATACTTGTGAACTTGTCAATTTTTTCTTGGCCCACATAAGTAACTTTATTAGTGAGGTAATACTAACTTATTACAGTCAGGAAATAAAGTAAATTCTTGGTGGAGGTTTCGTGGTTGCCGTGGTAGTGGACAGACTTGCCGATAACGTTCGTCCACGAAGAAGGTACGCGGATGCCATGTGCTATCGCGGTGCTTCTATATATGTTGTGATTATCTAAGTGTAAAGTCATTAATATGTAAAAGTTTATATGGAAGTTTAGTCAAAAATGTGAAGTGAGGGCCTCCTTCATTCATGCCGGTATCCAGGCCGGGTTAGTGTAAATTGAAAAACCCGAAGGTCTCTTGACGAGGAAGCGATCCAATAAATACATATGGGGAGAAATCAAAAGGCCTCTTGAGCGGGAGGCGATAATAAAAATGCTATATTGTTTTTATCATAAAATTTTCGACAGAAAAGGGGTGGCAGCATTGCTTCGAGCAAGATCGCTGCGCCTCCCGACGTAGCTCCTGTCATCTTTGATAGGAGGAGCCTGGACAAATGCGCCCGAGTGGGAAGCAACGTTCAATAAATTTAGAGAGAGAGAGAGAAATTCTCGGTGAAGCAGAGTAAATATTAACAAATTTGGGTGAATAGCCATTCAGCAAGAATCTTTCGAATAAAATAGGTGGAGACTTACTTCTACTTAACTTTTAAATCATTTTTCATGACATTTTTTGTTTATATAATAAAAATCTAAATTCACTGCTGTAAAAAATGTTTTTTAGTTTTTCGAAAAATATATTCAAATTATTGCCATCAATCAATTCAATCTCCCATGAAGAATATGAATATGGAAAATTGAATATCTCAAAATTTGCTTTCCAGTTTTGCTCCAAATGATAATGTCATCTTAACCTGATCCTTATGTTAATGATTTCCGTATATAAAAAAACAAATGGTGAACCAACTTCTGAATGTGATCATTTGAATTAAAGATAACAGTGAAATGTATATTTGAGCTGCAGTTGACACCACAGTAAAGATCGAATGCATCAACGAAAAATTCATTCAATATCAAAACTTGCTTTTATATTGAACGTGTTTAACTCCTAACTATTTCTATCAAAAGGGGCCTGTCTATAGGACGAACATTTATCAGATTCATAAAAAATAGGCAATGTGTTGAGTTCTGTCTATATGGAAAAACCAACATTGTCACTTACATTACGTATTTTTTTCTTTCGAGAACTACGAAAAAGTCATTTAAGAAATATAAGCAAGATGATAGTGTCTTAAGAATCAAAGCATATTTCCAAATTATCAGATACCTTTTTTATCTCAATGATTTTTATACGACCCTTCCCAAGACAGGCCTACGCCACTGTAACAAAAACAAATCGTGTTCCTCTCGGCCGCGAATCAATGAAACATTCACCCTTACCCTATCTCGTACCGAATTTTTTCGACATCATTTCTTCAGTAGCTTCTGGATGATGTTAGTTGGTAGTGGGCTCATTCTTTCCATCCTATTGTCCCACAGCTTTGGTGATTGGCCATATTCACAGATTAACAGCTTGGTGGAAGAGCAGCTACCGATAACTTGATGAATATGGCCGATTCTTATGATTGTATGAAGTTTTTGTGAGCTTGTTCGGTTCACAACGAAAAGTGTAGTGAGTTTTCTGTTTTATATTTTAGACAATCTGGAATGTTTTGTGATAGTCCAGTCAGTGATTTGTTTGGTGTAAGGCACGTTTTTTTTTTGTTTTTCAGTACTTGTAGATTTCTAATGTAGATAATAGATGAAAATAAGAATGGAAACTATTCTGTGGCTAGTTTTGAATTCCAAAATAAATTCAAATCATTTTCTCACACCCTTTTTGGGGTTATAGGATTGGAAAATAATGAGTATTTCGTTTTTTCTCCACTGGATCTATGAAAATATAATTTAATGAAAATTATGAACTCGTAGTAGGAAATGATAGTATCTCATTTGCTAATGAGCAAAATAAAAAAATCCTTAGTATCATATCGTCACAAAGTAATGAGTCGTGGGCGTTGTTTGTTTTTGCTTTATATCAATAGGGTATTGTTAGTTCAGTATAGCAATATTTGATATTTTGAAAAATTATATTAATCTGTGTAATTCGTGTATCACAAATATATTTCGAATATTTAAGAAAACAACCAAATGTATTGAAATCTTTGAAGCTACAGTAAAATTTTGCAAAACCTCTAGTTCAACTCCTGCTGATTTTGAAATATTTGAAGGTATCAGTTCTAAAGCAAGATATGAAGAAGTTAATAATTTTTTGTGAGAAAACTACTCTTTCAAAAAATCGTTTTTCTATTTCTTTCAAATAATTGTATAATGCATCGTTGAGACAAAATGTTCTGCCTTTGAAGATGAAAAATCATCAGAAATATTTGTTTCCTGCAATTCTTGATACTCCAATGTACAATTCATAAAAAAACTTTGAATAACTTCATTGAAAATAAGGGTAGCAGATCGTTTTTGTACCTATGGAACTTCTTTAAAATTTAAGGCTTAAATAAATTAGTATTTTTTAATTTGTTGAAGACTGACTACATGTTTCTTATTTCAGTTCAATGTATTTTTATGTAAACCTAATTCTGTTATTGAGTCAATAGTCAATAGTGTTTTGCATATCATGAACGAATGAAGCGAACAAGCTCCTTATAGGTTGGCCACACTGTTTACTTAATTTAGACACGTTATATTTTTTATGTTTTGATAATTGTCTTCCTTTAGTGGTAACTTAATGAGTGAATTTTGTGATATTTCTTGTATAAGACTGAAATCATTTTTATATTCAAACATCTATTTCAAAAATTGCCAACATAGTTCGTAGGTGTTTGTATGTTGAATGTTGCATAATAAACTTCATGTGATTGTTTTCAAAAGTTTTCATTCATTTTTGTCAGATTGCACTCCCATTCATCCGCACACGCTTGAGAGCCTTGTTTTCCGGAAAGTTTGGATGAATTTTGCATGAACTTTGTTATGCCTGTTGTAAATAATATTCTAGCACTATGTGTTTTTCTTGTGCAGTAAACTTCATTTTTTGTATATAGATTTAGTGTGCATGCTATATTTTATGATTTTTTTGCAAATGCTATTTGAAAACGATTGTAATAAATAATAATAAACAATATTTAACTTTTCATTCTTCTTTTTGTGCTAATTATACTAAAGTCTGTCGTTCATCTCTAACACCGGGGATATAAATAACTTCTTATCAAATGACACATACATTGGTTTTATGACAATTATACATTATTAAGTTCACCACGGTCAGTATGAATCAGCCAAGCGTCCGGTTGGGGCATTTTGTTTCGGAAGGTGCGTGAATTTAGTGGGTGAAATATAGTCTATGCCTAATCGATATCAAGCTTTATTTTTTATAATAATTGTTCTGATGCCGTCAGGTGAGATATTCAAATTGATATTCTTCATCCAGTAAAATGTCAAAAATCCAAAGTGACTTTTGACTAACTAATCATACTCAGTGAATCATTTGGCGGCGGCGCCAAAATATTGATATTAACGGTATCTAATTCACAGTTATCTAACCTTGTTTACTTTTATGAATTATATATATATTCAGTTGTCTATGATGAAAAGGCTGTGGGTAGAATCGTCTGATGGGAATTTTACAAAAATAATGTTGATAAATGCATACCGGCATACAATGGACATAACCTCAAATTGCGGTTTTTCTCTATTTAATATTATACTTGTCATTGATCGCTAGGTTTGTACTGAAAATTGGACATGAAACACGTAGATGCTCGTTTTTTACAACTCAATTGTAGACTCCTTCACCATTTTCAGGATTACCAACCTAATAAGAAAATCGATAAGGAAATTGATGTTCAGTGTTCCGTTTCTGTTTGTTTACGTTGACGATGTATTGTTAGCTATTTCATAATCAGAAAAGGAACCAGTACTTAGTGTTTTCACTAGTATAAATGTTATTCTTGTGTTTTCTGGAGAAAATAATGCCATTTCATGCCTATATATTATTAAAACGCGCTCACAACATACAGCACAATTCATCACAAAACACAACGCAAAGCAAAAATACACAACACACACACGGACAACACATGTAAAACACATAAACGCAAGAAATACAAAATACTAAAAAATCTCATAAAAGCAAAACAAAAACACAGAAGAAACAATACAACTCATAAAAAAGAAAACACGCAAAAACGCACAAAAACACAGAACACAACACACACTCAACATAATAAAAACCAAAAAACATGAGAAACGCAAACTGTCTTAGTAAAAATTTCAATTTACCATTAAAAAACAGCAGTTTTATGTATTCCAAATCAAAAGACAGAAAATCACTCATTGATGACATTAATGCCGAATGTCGTATAATTTTCAAGGACAGTGAGGTATTTGAGGAATAAAACAATATGAATATAAGAAAAGAAAACCTTTGGCTTTCTACTTCTCCAAATTTATAAAATAAAGTGAGAACCCTTTAAAAATATGTGTAGATCATACAAAGAAGCAACTTTCAGACACAAACTGGAAGAAAAATTCCTCTCGAAACAACTAATTTCATATAAACATTGAATTACACATAAAAAATACTTTCGAAACGAACACTTTTATATGAACATTGAATTATACAAAAAACCCTTTCCCCTTTTCAGTTTGTACTCTAAAGATTCGTTTTGGAATTGATTCAGATATCCTTCACAGGATTGCTACACAATATCGTTGTTGCAAAGTGTCACTTACATGGAATAAGTTGATGGATGTAGCCGTTACTACGTGGTAGGAGATCATAATGAAAAGAGAAATGAAAATTTCTATGATTTTTACCACTTTTAATTGTAACTAACGTTACTGCAGTTTCGTCCTATATGGACATTCTCAAACAAATACAATAAACTTGGTTGGAGTTTAAATAAACTTGGTTGGAGTTTATTGTATTAGTTTGAGAATGTCCATATAGTACGAAACTGCAGTAACGTCAGTTACAATTAAAAGTGGTAAAAACATAGAAATTTTCATTTCACTTACATGGAACACTGTCATCCTCAATGGCGGAATTTGATGTTTCGGAATAAGACACATGTCTTATTTCCTCTTCAGCACTAATCTAGATAACATTACAAAACTTGTCAATATTTTACTGTGATATTAGGTGCGATTGTCCCGTAGTCCAAGTCAAATTTGATGTTGTTAATCGAATATAAAAGTCATATACTTTATATATATTCTTTTGATAAAGATTGTTCACGAAAAATCTCCTTTTTTTCTGTATACGAATTACTCAGGTATATAGTTTTGTATGAGTACAAATAAAAAACAGCATTCTTAAAAGTGTGTCTGGCATAACAGATAGTGACAAATGTCACCGGAACGTTAGCAATAAAATTTTGAAGAACTTGTGCATATTTTATATCCAATTTTCAGTAAATATCTTGCAATCATATATCATGTATATCTGGAAAAAAACAATTTTACTTGATTTGGTGAACAAAATGTTAATTTTAAGTAAAACATAGTGTGGCCGAATACTGAATTCGAATGGAATATTGCCTTCTGTCGGTCATAGTTCCTATACAATTAATTTTCAAAGTGAATAAAGGTTTCTGTAGGCCATGACGAATCAGCAAAACATTTTTTTTATTGATTATGAAATGAAAATAACTCAGAGAAACTGTCTTTCAAGAACCTGTCTGAGTTGGGTTAGCATAGATATCTCTCTCTTTCTCTCTAGAGGAGCGACAGAACACTCAAATCATGTCAGTGATAAACGAGGCTCTCAAGGGCGATTAGTTTAAAAGCCAAGCTTGTACAACAACCTTAGAACGAATTTTGGTCTCTGTCTTGATTCAAACCTTGACTCAAATCCTTGATTCGACATCGACAGCCGAACGAGAAATCACTTTCTGTTTTTTGCAGCTTTCACTGCAAAGCAACTAGTCGAATGCGGCGTCCAAAAGAAACATTGAAAGCTGCAGAGAAAGACAGAAGTTTAGCAAAAGACCACCTCTGAGAGCCTCGTTAATCACTGATATTCCAGTCAATTTAAATTTTTTGTCGGTCCGGTAGATGACAGGGATGTCCATGCTTACTAAATTCTGTTTTGTTTTTGAACTCATCGAGTCGAAATTCTTAGTCAGACACGGTCTTTTCAGATCTTCCATGGTCATATTTATATGGCAAAGGTATAATATGGCAGTAATATCTTTCTCATATATTTTTTTATATTCGAATTTATCGGAGCAGGAGCAAGATCATTGGAATAAAATTTGAAAAAAGTATACGGGAGCATGTAAATTCTAGACCAGTTAGACCTGTCTGGTAGTTATTATAGGAATTTCAAGGTCAATAAAGAAACACTCCGCTAGTGACTTTTTGAACAAATTAATCATGAAAAAAATTATTCATTTTCGACCAGGAAAAAGTAACGTGCCATATTAAATTTCAATCCCGAGTATATTTATATTATTTTAATCTTGCAATCCCGTCGGGATTAATTATCTTGATAAAGAAAAAGATCCTTAAAATTATCGAAGAATTTTAATGTGGATGCCTGAAAACAGGTATCATTCAGTTCATCTCGACTAACTTCACGCACCTTTCGTATGCTTTACTGAGATCCACGGAGGTAGCAGAGCAACCCGACACCTCACATTGAGGCGAATGTCTAAGGATGGATGTGCTCCGTTTCATACAAGCTGCAATATGTATTTCGCTTGTTAGGCACGTACAATGCCCATTTGCCACCTGCACATCGAGCATGGGATAGCACCTTTTTAGTAAGATTTTTGCCATTCTCTGATTGAATTTCCGCACACACAGCACGTACCTGTAGAGCGTTTTTTCTGCGCATGCACCAGATTTCGAAGGTGAGGTATGATTTTTTTAAGTTTTACATCAATGTGTCCGAGAACAAATATTTATCAGTGTATTTGTCGCTGTTATCAGTTTTATGTAAGACTTCCCGGTAGTTACTCGCTATTCTCGCGGAATTGAATTGATACACTTTGTGTTTAGTTGAATCTGATAACAGCGGCGTATAGAAATATGGTGAATATAAATGGAACAGGTAATGCCGTTTTTGACGAATGATTTTTCTCAGACACTTGCATGATTTTTGAGTGTTGATTTATCTGCATGTGTGTTGATATATTTCCTATGTGTAAAGTGTAAATTACAAATTGATATTTTGGCACTATTTCTGTATAAAAATACTAAAAAGTATGATTTCAATATAAATGATGAGTACTTTTTCTTATCGAGGTTCACTACATTCTATTGGTAATAATAGATAAAACTAGAACCTATACAGTGTGAAAAAGCCAAATGGAATACATTCATTATTTTGGTTACGGTACATATTTTAACAAAATCCCGAAAAACGTCAAATTTAAACTATAATTTGACATACTTCAACGGAAAAATGCTACCCCTACCTTCAACCCCCGTCAAATGACAGGTACAACCCCCAGTTTTTTAACGGGAGTTATAGGCTTGTGATATATCGTTTGAAAGGTCTCTTCATTCTCTATTCAAAAATGTTATCGCTTTCAAGTTTATTGCAACAATTAAGATAAAATAAATTAAAATCATGTAGTTACCGAAATTCGATAAATGCAGTCAAAACTTATTGCATTATACTCAAAACTTATTTCCTGTTGAGGTATTGACAATAAGAAAGTAAGCAAAAACCATAGCAATGTTCTTTTAGATGGTATCCTTTAAAAAACTGTATATAATTTGCGTGGCAACTTGTCAACTAGTCTTGTATGTTACAACATTAGTTGTCAGTATTTTAATTTAAGTTTAAAGTTCATTAACTTCAAGTCTGACGAATGGTTAGATTAACGGAAATGCATCAAATAACAGTTTTACAAATGATTGGTTACGGAGATAAAACACGAACACAACAGGAAGTAGCTTGCCTATTTCATGAGAAATTTCCTAATTTACCGCCCATATCTGAAGAAACAATAAGCAAAATAGAGAAGCAGTTTCGCGAGCTTGGTCATGTGGGGCAGATAAAAAAAGCAGCTGTCATTGCAATGAGTGATGAACTCAAATTAGATGTGATGCTTAAGTTTGAGGAAAACCCACATACATCGAGTGGACAGGCCAATATTAGCCATATATCGATAGTAAACATATTAAAAGAAAATAAAATGCATCCCTATAAAGTGATACCTACTCAGGAGCTCATGGAAAACGATTTTGATAGGTGAACTCATTTTTGTTATTGTTTCATACAAACGTCCTAAATGTTTCATTACGAAATTACCTCTACTTCAAGGAATGTATTTGTGAAAACATACCTAGAAAAAATATACAGATCTCTTTGTTTGTTCCATTTGGTGGATTGAATGAATAAAACATACAATACAAATCCAATCATCGGAGTGGTTTTCTCGAAGGAAAATTTGGTAGATATCGAATTGAAAAACTGTATCAACTCTTATTACAGCGCGACTGAACGGTAACAAAACAAAGAAAGTACTGCGTTGTGAAGTTTTGAAAAAGGCATAACAAGTGTACTGCTCAATATGAAAATCATTTTTCATTGCCGTTAAGTTTTCTACATATCATGTATTAAATATTACCACATAACATAAAGTAATATATCAAGGACTCAGGTCATCCCAGCGTTATTTTCTAGACATTTTCCTGTTCCTGTATTAATTGGTGTCCTACGACGCTTTTCTGTATTCAAAAAGAAAAATTATCATTAGCACATTTTTCAATAGACAATGTTTGCACATCTCTGTGGTTAAATTACAATACAATTTTTTACTAAAGGATACTTTAAGCATTTGACACTGTTAATCACGAGATTCTGCTCAGGAAACTTCATCTCTATGGTATTGAGGGTATTACTCATAAATGGTTTGCATCTTATCTATCGGGTAGAAGTCGAAGGATTAAATATACAACAGTATCTGATGTTTCAGACATATCTAACGGAGTACCACAAGGCTCAGTACTCGGACCTATCCTATTTCTACTCTACATCAATGACTTGGCTACCATTGATATAGAGGGTAAATTCACTGTATTCGCCGACGACACTACAATATTATAGCGCAATATCAACACAAATGATCTATATAATGCCATTTGCTCTGGTATTTCCAAACTTTCAGATTGGTGTTAGGCAAATTTATTAGCTTTAAATGTCTCAAAAACCAAAGTTTTATTCTTTAATTGCATTTTGGATAATATTTCTCTAGCTTCAAATTCGAATGTGATTGTCATGCAACAAATTTCTTGGGTTATTAATTGATAATAAGTTGAAATTTGAGGACCACATACTATCTCTCAACAAAAAACTTTCATCTGGATGTTATGCTGTGAAAATAACTTCCAACGAACTAGGACTACCTGCAGCTAAAACTGTCTATTATTCATTAGTAGAATCACATCTAAGATATGGGACTCTTTTCTGGGACGGTTAGTAATCAAACTCGACTCGAGTCGATTTTTATTCTGCAGAAAAGATCATTAAGATTTCTCTGTAGAGCCAGGCGGCGAGATTCTTGTAGGCCTTTGTTTGTAGCAAACAAAATGTTATCACTGTATGCTATGTTTATATATTCATATAGATATATTATTTTGTTTATATTTGTTTATATTGCATTTATATTGTATATAATCCAATGTTTTTCAGAAAATGCGACTTTCAAAATTTTTATTTTCATATTTGTGGTAGGACTCTACATATTTTTATCAATCTACTAGCTTATATTCTGATTTCATGCACTTGACTAGGTTTTTTCTTTCTCAAAATGCTCACCAAAGCTTTGTCAATAAGAACTTCTCTTTGGACAATGAAGCATATTCATTATCATTATTATTATTATTATTATAAATCCAGTCTCCTCAAAGCTTGTATCCAGTTCTTACATCTAACCTCATTATTATAAGGTTTTATTAATGGTATAAAAAACACGTTTTCTTCCGGATATCGATTATTTTGTTGGCATTATACTAGCATAAACAAATTTTTTATATCAGATTTATATTTTTAAATAATAAATTTATATTACGTAAATAACACCCCTCCGAGGGGGTGCGTACTACAAAAAATCTGATTAGTCTGAAAGGTGTTCCCTTTTAATTAGAAATCGACGTGTCTGAGCTTTTTTTAAAAATCTTACTTTTTATATTCAAAAACGACTCTGTTAAGTTTCCGTTGTTACACACTGTATATCCAGAGAGCTTACGCGAACTTAAGATTAATTTACCCCCACCGAGCATACCTCACTGACCCAGATGAAAACCAATTTATGCCAGACTCTCATCCTTTCACAGTTCACCTACTGTTCACCTGCATATTTTCCCTGTTTGGATAGTCTAGATTTATGCAGGATACGAAAAGTCCAAAATTCCTGTTTACGCTACATCTATGGCATCCGAAAGTACCAGCATATTTCTCATAAGCTTTCTCAGTCGTAATGGCTGTCAATGAAGAATCGTTTCTTATTGCAATCTCTAACCGTATTTCACAATATATTCATCAACAAATTACCGCAGTATCTTTATGATAAAGTTCGATTTCGTGAAAATGAACATGAAGTGAATATCCGATACAAAAATACACTAACTGCCCCCCACCATAGCACAGCACTGTTTGAGAGATCGTCCAGTTTTTCTATCTACACTCATTACAATATCTAAAAATATTTAAAATGTCACTTTTCATGCTTCAGGCTCGTAACTGGCTATATGAAAGACAGCTATCGTGCAACTAAAGTCTTGCAAAAAATGCAATAATTCAAGTTATTCTCTAAGAATTATTAATTACCCCTCTTTT
>WOGO01000660.1:9164-21796 GCA_015342085.1 Leptinotarsa defecta | reverse complement strand
CGCGAACGGATGAAAGAGTTCGACTCATGAACGAAATTGTTTCTGGAATACAAGTAATCAAGATGTACACATGGGAAAAACAATTCAGTAAGATGGTTGAAATTATAAGAAGGTAAGTCGAATTCCAAAGTTGATATAAGCTCCAAAGTTATTAGCTCCATCCTACAACCTAAATCTCCACTTTGGTTCAATCAACTCGTACTAAACTTTCTATACACATTCCCATTACGGCCACCTCCTTGGACAGTCTTATCGTCGACAAGTATGCAATTCTGCAATGTAGGTTAGGTCCAAGGTGAGTGGGTCTATTCGACCTTCCACTGCAACCCGCAAGGGTTTATTGTGGCTCACACCTATTCACACTCGACCAAATGAACCGAGCTTCTCAACGAAGCCGATTAGTTTGTATGGTGAGTGTAATGAAATGTATATGATTGATGAAAATCCGTAACTAGCGTATTCAAAAAACACTCCAGTGTAAGATTTTCACCAAACAGTTTTACAAAAACGCAACACAATGGAAACAAACCATTGCATGGCGAAACACGTGTTGCGTTTTTGTAAAACTGTTTAGTAAAAGTCTCACAATGAAGGATTTTTGATACGTTAAATCTGCATTGCGCAAGAAATATGAGTTTTGGATCCAATTATGTATTGATATAGCTATTTTTGAATGCTGTAATGTGAAATGAGTTGGTCTCTGATATTTGAGTTATTATTTCATTAAGCGACGAAGTAACATTTCAGAAAGTTACTTCTATTCATGATTAAGAGGGAAAAATTGGATTACCTGTCTGATATTCCGTAAAATCTCCACTATTCAGAAAGTTGGTGACGGAAATGTGGTGTTACGACCATGGCGATTGTTTGAATGATCTGAAACTGACAAGTCATACAATGGTGTGATTATTAAAAAGTTTGTTCCAAGTATAGTGTTCATTCAGCTGTAGTTCGATTGATTGTGTATATGTATAAGTAAATAATTAAATCTGAATGATCGTTCCATTAATCCATTAGTTCGTAGCGGTATCGGAAATTTTGATGAACTCAGAAAAAATTCCATGGTTGAGATGGAAAAAATGGAATACCCTCACCTGTCAAATATTTCGTGTAATCTGCACTTTCCAGAAAGTTAGCGACGAACATGTGGTGTTACGCCAATGGCGATCGATATAAATGAACCGCAACTAGTCATAAAATGGTACGATTATTATGAAGACTAGTATTTATTCAGTTGTAGTTTGTGTGATTGTCTACATGTGAATTATCAAATTTGAATGATCGCATCATTTATCCATTAGTTGCTTCATTACTCGTGCGGTGTAATAAACCAACGAAACGGTGAGTTCGTAACAGTATCAACAATTTGAAGAAAGTCAAAGAGCTTTTGGAGATAATCTGCCAGATAATAAATGAGATTCAAAAATGATGTAAGCAAATATGACGCAGATTATATAATTGCAAAAACAGCTATTAACTTAAAATGTAGAGAAATGTAAGACATGTTTTCTCTTAGCATCTACTTCGATTTTCAGAAATGTATTTATTGAAGTTTTCCTGAAAATTTTTCGATACTGTTTCTCCCCAAGATAACTTGGTGTTTTTCATGATAAGTAAACAGTCGAACACCATCTGTTTCAGGCTGATAGATAATAATTAAATGTAATCAAAAGTACAAAACGTTTTGTCTGCTACTGTGACAAATATCATCAATTGTTTCTGTGTTGCCTGCGTAGATTCATATCTCAAAGTCACAGAAATGATTGACTGTACTAGAAAAAAACTATATTATTCACGTATTCATTCATTTTCTTTCAGCAAGCTCTGTGATTTTTAATTTTTTTTTCAGACAAGAAATACACCAAATTAAACAAAAATCTACAGTCAGAGCGCTCACGAGGAGCTACTCCATTGTTTCCGTGAAAATTGCCGTTTTTGTCAGTGTTTTCACATATGTCTTAACAGGAAACACACTTTCTGCCAAATATACCTACACAGTGCTTGTATTCTATGGAGTACTCAGGTTATCACTGTTGACCTTCTTCACAGAGGGGCTCACCTTTCTTGCAGAAGCAAGAGTTTCTGTGAAGAGAATACAGCGATTCTTATTATACGAAGAACTGATGAAAACCGATGTGACTGATAACAATTCGATCTCAAACGCAATCGATACTGAAAAGTTGGCAAACTTCATGGGAGAAGAAACCGGAATATGCATAGAAAACATGTCGGCTAAGTGGGTGAAGAAGTTACCTGAGAACATTTTGCAAGGAGTCAACTTCCACGTGGCCAGCAATCAACTGGTAGCCATCGTGGGTCCGGTAGGAGGCGGTAAAACGAGTCTCCTAAACGTTATTCTGAAAGAGCTCACTCCTACTGAAGGTTCCGTAGGAGTAAAAGGAACTATATCCTATGCCTCACAAGAACCATGGGTATTTGGATCTAGTGTCAGGCAAAATATCTTGTTTGGGCAAGACTATGATCCAAAAAAGTTCGATGAAGTTATAAAGGTCTGCGCTTTACAAAGCGACTTCGCTAGATTCACCCATGGTGATAGAACCCTTGTAGGTGAAAGAGGTGTCACTCTTAGCGGGGGACAAAGAGCTAGAATAAATCTAGCAAGAGCGGTATACAAGGAAGCAGACATTTACCTCTTGGATGATCCATTATCAGCTGTAGACGCTCGAGTTGGCAAACAACTTTTCGAAGAATGCATTTGCGGATACTTGAAAACCAAATGCGTCATTCTCGTAACACACCAGCTACAGTACCTCAAAAAAGCAGACTGCATTTACTTATTGAAAGATGGCCGAATTCATTCCTCAGGTACCTTCGACGAATTGAAAAATTCCGATTGCGACTTCACGAAACTTCTAGAAGAACTAAAAGAAGTAGAGAAGAAGGAGGAGGTTCCTACGGCAATAATTGTTGAGAAAGAAGATGACGTTGACGATGAAAAGTCACTCATAATCCACCAGAAAGAAAACAAAGCGAGTGGAAAGGTAACTTGGCATGTTTATGAAAGCTACCTCAGATCAGGAGGTGGATGGTGCAAAATATTTTTCCTACTTTTGGGATACACGATTGGTCAAATGTTCGACAGTGTGACTGATTACTTTTTGTCTATATGGTAGGTACTGAAATACTTGATTTCACTTTTGTTGAGTCTAATTTGAGTCTGATAGTGTATGCTATCGGGTTGTTCCAAAAGTTTCATCACTTTTTATTAGTCTACTTATCAGTCTACTTCAAACTCTTATATCTCAATGAATACTCATTCAATTTGAACTAAATATGTGTCATTCGAATCAATACAGATTTGCCAACATAACACAAGCTAATTGATCCCATTGGCATGAACAGTGGGTTTTTTGAATTCGATGTCGATAAAGGCCGTTTTGCCTAGTTTAGAATAACAAGGGTTCTACCAGTGTGGAAGTTTGAAATGTTCGAAGAGATGGTAGTCGATCGACGAGAGATCTGTGGGGTATGATGAGTGAAGCGGAACTTCGACACTTAACTCGTTTGATTTCCGAACGGTAATTTGTCAAACGTGCGGACGAGCGTTGTCATTGAGCAGCATGGGGCCTCTTCTGTTAAGCAGTGCCAGCTGTTACTGATGCAATTTCCGTTGATATTTTCGCAATGAGACTCTGATGTGACTGTTTAGTCCAGTTGCAGAAAGTAAGGCTGGAAAATAACGGAGTTGGTTTTCTGTGGGACAAATGGTGCGAATCTTGAGATCATACACTATACGGCCAAGTCACTTGACATCCTTTTTCCGGTCGCCAAGACAATGATAGGCGTTTCAATCAAGAAACGTATCGAAGTAAAATTTATAGTGAAATTCTGTGAATTCGCAAGACAGAACAGTTCAAAGAACAATTCAAAGAAGTGCCAGAATACCAGAAGATGATCCACGCCCAGGTACTTCCTACAGTTTGGCCATAGAACTATATATGTAAATTTGGTTATCGCAGGGCAAACAGTGAATGAACAATATTTGGCCCGATGTTCTGGCCATACTCTGTGAGCGAGTAAAACAAACTCAACCAGAATAGTGAAAAAACAAGTCGTAGATGCTTCATAACGACAATGCTTCAGTCTACACTGCACTGATCGTTAAATAATTTGGAATCAAACATGGGGACTCTGTATTGGAACTTCCACCACACACACCAGATCCAGCTCCTGTGAATTTTCATGGAATCTAGATAGAAAATCACATGGAAAGTGGTGAAAAGTATGTTGAAGGAGGTGAAAGATGTGAAGATGTGAAATATCCTGTTATTTTCTAGCCATCGACCGATAACCTGATAATTTGAAATTTCCATCTGATAATGATGATGAAAATGAATTATTTATTTACCGTTGAACAGCACTTTCTGTAAATTCGTAAGAGCTGGACGTTCATCGCACAGCAAACTATAACATTTCGATATTTCACCTCTCATGAATAAATTTATAATATTTCATTCAGGTAACTGATTACGAAATGCAATTGTGGATAACTCTAATCGATGGAATATTAAAGAAATATGAGCTTTTTAATGAATGATTTTTAGGGTCAACTTGGAGCAAATGAGATCAATGCAAAGAAACGATACCTTCATTTCAGAATCAAATCCAGTTGATAGCTCATTAAATAGTACCACTCGAAATGTAGCAACAAATACAATAAACTTTCGGTCTGGACTTTGGTTGAAGCCCATTATAACTCCTGACAACACAGTAATTATCTATACTTGTTTGATACTAGCGACTGTTGCTGTAACAGTCCTGATAAGAATAGTATTCTACAGAAGTTGTTTGGATGCTTCCACCAGGCTACACAATAGAATGTTCAGTAAAATTGTGCACTCGACTATGAGATTCTTCAATTCAAACCCTTCAGGAAGAATACTCAACAGATTTTCTAAAGATATAGGAATTGTTGATGAAGGCATACCATCAACATTTGGAGAAACCATATCGGTGAGTAGAATTCAGCTACAGTTAGATTATAACTCATAGAATGAATAATAGTCTAGGTAAATGTATTAAAACAGTAAAGGTAAAACTTTGGTGTCGAATAGATCAGGAGTATATAAGCTAGCTTGTGGCTCTTGCCCAAAACTGTATATTGGTCAAATGAGGAGAACGTTTTCCCAAAGAATTAAAGAGCATATGAGTAGATTTGTTAATAAAAAGGCCAATTTCACATTTGTAAACCACTTTTTAGCAGAAGGACACCAGTTTACTCATGAAAACGACGTTTAGAATGTTTAGAAATGAATAAATTCAAGAATTCGGGTTATTTACTGAATGATCAATTAGAATTGAATAACTCTCCGTTACTGAATATTCATTACAACTCAGGTAAAACTCAGGTACTGGAATGTAGGTACTTCAAATTGTAAAATTAGGTATATTGAGCATTGACAATGTAGAATATATTTAGTGAAGACACGCCCGAAGAAGCCATTGTATGGCAAAACATGTGTTGCGTTTTTGTAAAACTGTTTAGTGAAAATTTCACAATAAAGTGTTTTTTGAATACGTTAGTTATGGTTTCTCATCAAGTGTCGGCCAATTCCATCATATATGAATATTCTTGTAAGATAGTTCAATCTATCTCATTCTGGTGCAAGTACTCGGGTACTCATCAAATATCAACGATGAGTAATTTTCCTTTCTTGGATTTGTTTCGAAATTTCGGAATTTTTGATTGATGGTTATGATAGATATTTTTTATTCTGATTATATGTTCGATTTAATGAATTTGTTCCCAGAAAAGATGAAAATTCATTGGTAGGTGAAACAAAATTTATAGAAATGAAACATAATTATCCAACTCGTTCTAGAGATGAATTATTGTCGAATTTATGGGGCTGATAATAATTTTATTCTCAAAAGTATCAGTTCATAGCTACGTCTATGAGAACTGTTCAATAAATAAGGTGAATTTTAAATTTTCGCGAGATACGTACTCTCTATTAACGATTTTTCAATTTTTAAGTTAGTGCACTCATCCCGAACACATTCACAGTTTCAGCTGCTGTTTCAGCATGTTGAATTTGTTGGAGAGAGGCATAAAAGTTGAAAGTGTTTTACTTGAAAGTGTCAAGGAAAGTTAATAAAAAAATTGCATAAAATTATCGAATTCCGTGTAGAAGATTAAATAAGATGCTTGGAATTTCGACAGTGGCATACGGTGATTGTACTCTGGGTCAGAAAAATGGTTTTAAGTGGCAGAAATTTTTCACAGAAGGTGAAAGAAGTGGAAAAAATTATTATGTAGAATCTTTGAATCACTATTGAAAGAGTTGCTGAGGATATCGGCATATCGACTGCAATTTTTTCAGAAATTTTTGCTTTGCTTTTTGCTCACTGTTTTCTTCGATGTCTGTGGCATAGTGACTCAGGAGTTCTTGTCACATGGTTGTACAGCCAATAAGAAGTATTATTTTGATGTTATGTGCCGCCTTTGGGAAGCAATACGAAGAAAACGTATGGTATTGTGGGCAAACAGTTCATGGCTTTTGCATCACGATAAAACACCTGCTCACTCGTCATTCCTTGTTCATAATTTTTTGGCTAGAAACAACACCATAATAATTCCACAGACACCGTATTCACCAGATTTGGCCCCTTGCGATATTTTTCTATTCTCAAGATTGAAGAAACCAATGAATGTATGGCGTTTTGCGACGATTGGGAAGATAAAAACCGAATCGCTAAGAGTGCTTAAGGACGTATCAAAAAGTGCATATCAGAGGTGAGGGGACTACTTTGAATGGGACAGAAAAGAAAAATGAAAATATACCTCATTTTTCGAACAGATATTCCTAATTGCAAATCAATATCTCAATGCGTTTTTGCGCTATCAATATCACATTGAATTCTCTGTCACAACACCAAGACATTATATTGAGCATGATATGAGAATGAGCTATAGCATAAGCATAATATTATATATTGCCAATAGACTTTGTTGGTCAATGTAGTTTTTCAATTGTCTGATCGCCAAAAATACTTTATTTAGTTTTTTGCAGACACAATTGATATACAAATTCCAGTTTGATGATTCATCCAAAATTGTTCCCAAAAATTCAGCCACTTTATCGCAATGAACTATTTCATCTAAGAAACCCTCACTATGTTATGAAATTTCAACGATAGCGTTCATACCAGCTCATGAATTGATCTATAATTAGTCTAACCCTTTTTGAAAAAACTATCTATCGTAGGTCCTGTGCTGAAGGTGTAATTAGCGAACATAGATTGCTTGTTATTGTATTCACCAAATGCCAGAAGAAAAATTTCAAACGTTTTGATGATGTAGTTCCTTCAAATTTAGGTTCGAAATAAAAATTGATGCATAAAATCATTTCGTATGAGATGTTTTCCCAAAATGTGTTCTTTATCCTAGGTGATAGAATATAAAACTGAATCATCTGGCGTCAAGAAGAAAAATTGCAGTTCTAATATCTGAAAAAAACGCTTGTTTTGGATTGATATTGGATTGATATTGGAATGATATTTTTCCGAAATTCCAGGAAAGGAAGCCATTTTTGATTGTTTTTCCAAAAAATGTCAGATAGTCACAGGTGTTTCTAAATCATTATTGAATTACACCGACGTCAAATTTCCAGTGTGTCTTTCGAAAATAAAATTCATATGTTGCAGACATTAATGATGACACTGAATCTGTATTTGATTTTCATGTATATAAATTCGATGATTATTATTTTACATTTAATTACAAATCGTGAACAGTTTGCTTCAATATCTCAGAAATAACGTCTCAGGTATCTCGAAAGTGCGAGCTAGTTTCCTTCTGAAGTTATTTCTGCATATGCTGTTGGCGACTCAACTGCCGCAATAGATTTCCAATTATTGGAACACACTTGCAGACCGGTTTCTGACTGTTTGGCCACGCATCAGTGCAAGGTAGTGTCTTCAGTGAGGAATTCTACACTGACACCTGTCGGATATAATCCAACGCCTTTCATGGTATTAGCCAGGGGAGTAGTTGTTTTCTAATAGGTGTCAGTCCATTAACCTACAGTGTAAGGCACTGAGACTGGCCTGTACGAATTGTTCCATTGGATGATTTGATTTATAGCCAGTCTTCAAATATGTGAAAAAATATTTGTTCATATCTTCATATCGTTGGTGAAACAATGAAAAATATTTCAGGTTGGTTTTCTGGTGGTTGCTACATGTTTGATGGTCGCGATACTCAATCCATGGATGATGATTCCTAGCCTAATAATTCTTTTGATATTTTATTTCATGAGGAAAGCCTTTTTGGTATCAAGCAGGAATATAAAACGCATAGAAGCTATCAGTAAGTGAGCTGAATGAATCTCATTCAATTCTCCTCCATCAAGTATATTGTTTCAAATAACTATCTTTTACTTATTCGAAAACGAGCACTTTTCCCAATCGCCAGGACTTCAATACTCTTCCCAACGCGCGTCTCACCAAGCAAGTTGGCAACTTTAAGAGATGAAGAAGACTATTTAAAACTTTTGAAGTCTTGGTGATTGAAAATAGTGGTTCTACGATCCATTTCATGCCAAAGGTTCCACTTCCACTTTCAATTTTTATTTTTTTCCCCAGCACGCAGTCCTGTTTACACCCATCTTTCAGCTACACTTCAAGGATTGACTACCATCCGAGCCTTCGGTGCAGAAAAAATTCTTTCCAGAGAGTTCGACAGATTTCAAGATTCCTACACATCCGCATATGTCATGTTTCTCAGTGCGACTCGTGGATTTGGGTTCTGGTTGGACTTTCATTGCAGTATATATATTTTTCTGGTGATGGTCAGCATTTTGTTTATCGAAAATGGTAAGTTAATTTCATGAAGATCAATTGTACTAATCTGACATTTTTTATGCAACGCACGTGCTATACATTCGATGTGTGGAAAACTATTTCATTACAACTTTATTGCAGATTATTCCAATTCCACCTATCACGGTAACCTAAGTTTATTCTACCAATGAAATTACGATTTCTCCAACATGCAGCTCTGCACGAGAAATGCTTTTAGCAATACCCGAGATATACCGGATTCATTGTAGCTGTGGGTCAATCTACACTGGAATCACGAAAAGAAGTGTAGGTTGCTGGACTGAATCATGGCCGTTGAGAAGCCCCTTTCTTAAGATGTGCAGTAGATGTGTAGAAACATGTGAACATTCAAATTCAGGACCGTATTCAGTTAGTGATGGAGTTTTAAAGTGAATTGCATGAACATGATATAAATATTCAAACTCGTGAAGTTGTATCTAATATATTCAGATATATGGAGAAAGAAAAGACGTCGGAGGTACTGAAGAGTCCAGTTGATTAGTTGTTGATTAGAACAGGTGTTTCATTAGAAAGAAGTATTCGAAGAATTGTTATACAACAAAGATTATAGAACGAGGTGCAAGTTTAAATCGCCAACTGAAACGAAAAATAGAAAAAAGCCTCAAACCGATTTAGACAACTCAGATAAAAGTTTGTTACGCAGAATTATTATAAATAGTTATACCACTGACAAAATTGTGCCTACAACGCAGAATATTTTAAGAAAATTTAAAGAAACTGGATACACAGGAAGGTGGAGAAGATTCTCTTCGTAAAGTAATAAAATCGATGGGATTCCGCTAGAGAAAAACGAAAACAAATAGAGAAATATTAATGGAGAGACATGATATTCATCAATTGAGAATAGCTTTTTTACGTGTCATGAAATCATATGGACAATCAAACAAAACGATTGTACATATGGATGACATATACTATCATCCTTCGCAAACCGTTGTTACTTATTGGAACGACAATTCCAATGGAGGACTAGCTTGGCCCATTCCAAAAGGACAACGATTAATTATTGTTTATGCTGGCAGCGAGAAGGGCTTCATTTCCATTGTTCAACAGATTTGTGAATCAAATTCAAATTCCAGATACTACCATCATGAAATAAATATTACCAATTATAAAAAATACTTGGTGGAAAACTCAGTTCCTAACCAATCTCCAAATTGAATTATGGTTATGAACAATGCACCTTATCACAATGTTCAGAAAGATAAATCACCTACTTTCAACAGTAGAAAACAAGATATGACATAAATATTGAGGTATAAAAGTATTCATTTTGAAATGAATATGTTAAAATCTGATTTGTACAACCTTATTGCAGTCCATAAGCTAAAATATAAAACGTTCGAAATTGATGAAATTTCAACTCAACATGGCCATAGTGTCTTACAATTACCTCTCCACCACACAGATTTGAATCCCATCATATCAGTATGGGCATCACTGAAGCAATACGTGGGACAAAAAAAATGTTGTTTCATGTTAGGGATGACTAACATTTATGTGCAACTTTTTTGACGAATTTAGTGCTGAAGAGTGGAAGAAACGCTGTGATCATTCAAAAAAGTGGAAATAAAAATTCTTGGACACGAAACCTTTCATTTACCAAGTTACGGAAAATCTGATTATACATTCAGGTGAAGATTCTAGTTCCTAAACTGAAGAAGAAAATAGGTAGTGATTGGGATTCTGAATAATTTCTTGTGCAATTATCATTTATTTTTTGTTAAGTTCAAATGAATTGAATATTTATCGTATAAAATCATTATTATGAATTTATTTGTTATAATATTAGAAGACATTTCAAAGTTAATTTATTATTCAGAATGAAATTTTTGTTGTTTCTTCTCGGGATTTCTCTCTTAGAATAATCGGATTGCCCAAATTAATTTCTTCATTATCTACTTTGATTTCATCATCAAGAACCCAAATGTAATAATATTTGTTTATTGTTCACGATGAAATATATTACTGTTTTTCTTAGAGAATTAAACTATTCTCAGAATATTACAATTATCCCAATTTGCCTCTACATAAACTCCTGTCAAGGTACGATATATAGATTGTTAAGGAATACGAGTTCAGTCATTCACGTTTATACATTTTGACTTCAGGAAAATTTTTTCTGATAATTTGTTAAAAAGTTCACCAATACTCGAGGGGAGGCTTAGATTGCTAACACCCTACGTGAGGCAAATGTAAACTAAAATAAAAAAAAATGTGTGATGTGATTGATGTTTTCTTTTGAGTCTTTTGTATTTTCACTCTCATTTGGTTGGTGATGAATCCCTCGGCTCTTGTGATTCAGTAGCCCACTTTTATTAATTCGCATTATTTCATTCATCCTTCATTTTATTTTTTTCCAAAGATTTCAGATATGTCATCAACAACTCTATTGTATTTTATATCAAGAAACCTAAAGATCCTAAGAAAACATAATAATAACACTGTAGAACATGACACTATGGAATAATGCAGTGATGGCAAGCTAACTAAAAATATAACAGAGAGAAATGTTCGCTTCCCAGTCATTCCTGATTTCATTACATCACATTCATATTTGACAACATCTTTCTGACCTGACACATATGTTTGACGCTTTTATCAGTCTGAATTACCTTTTTTTTTCATCTTCATATGAAGAACTTACAGAAACTAATCTCATCTCTTTCAATACATAATATTGGTTTCAGAATATTGTGATATATTTTGTGAACTCTACAGTAGAGTATAGATGTTAATTTTCTGCAGGAAAAAAAATCTGAATGTAGCTATTCTTGACAAAAATACTTTTTCAGTTTGATATGAAGTATGCAAGACTTGTAGTCAAATACCCACTGAGAAAAACACCATAAAAATTACTCCTAACTTCATTCTCTCTTCATGAAGAGATCATTCTGTCTTTTTATCATGATGGATAAGGCACAAAACATAAGTCCACGTGCTCAAACCTAGATATATGAAAATGAGTCTTCTAAATAATTCAGAATAGTGCGTTTATACATAGTAGATTAATGGTGAGAAAAGCGATATGAATCTGATTGAGTGTAGAGTGTCTCATAGGTTTATAATTATTTACTTATCAAATGATGTGGGGTTACAAGAATGACAATATGTATTCTTTTGTTATTCAAGAAAGTGGTTATTCAGAAAGTATATCATACAATTAAAAAGGTCCTGCGACCGTAACAATGTAATTCTTTCAATTGTAATCCAACGAAGCCCATTCCTTAATTCCACTACAAGTTGGAAAAAGCTCTGCTCAATTATTGAATAGAACTGACCTATACTTGATGAAAATCCATATTAAAACTAATTAATTCAGTTCATTGTATGATTTTCATTATAAAGGGTTTTACAAAAACCGCGACACGTGTTTCGCTATATAATAGCTTCCTCATTCGTAAACAGTTTACGCTTGAGGAAGCTATTGTATAGCGAAACACGTGACGCGATTTTTGTGAAACACTTCATAGTGAAAATCATGCAATATACTGTGTTAATCAATTTTTTTCTCCGCTCAATATTTTTCTTTATTTCAGATTCATATGGTGGCAATGTTGGCTTATCAATATCTCACGCGATCAGTTTGACCGGAATTTTTCAATATTTCCTGAGACAGTGGAGCGAATTCGAAAACCAAATGACGTCTGTGGAGAGGATTCAGGAATACGCAGATATCATTCCAGAACAGGATATCATCACAAAATCTCCTCCAAAATCTTGGCCTGACAGGGGAAGAATTGACTTCGTGAACGTGCATATGAGAT
>WOGO01000659.1:0-21228 GCA_015342085.1 Leptinotarsa defecta | reverse complement strand
TCCCGTCAACAGCACAAATTAAAAATTCGATTCTTTATAATAGCAAAAAATACTTCAATCATCTTCCCCTTTCAATCAGAAAGTTCTACAAACAGTTTCAAAAAAGAGTAAAAAAACTTCAGCTTGATAAAGCTTATTATACTATTGAGGAATTTCATTCGGATGACTTCGCAACTTATAAAATGTATTTTAATTATTGACCTTTATTTTAATGTTTCAGATTGTTTTAGTTCTTGAGCCTGCTTTGTCAACAAAACCTAAACTTTTATGACAATAAAGCCAAATCTCGTCACTGGCTTTGCTTTCCCTTTGTCCAAGTGAACACTGGCTTTAGGAAAAAGGTACAAAGGTTACAAATTAAATTTCATATTGTGAATTTTGTCGAGATATTGTGTTATAAGAGGACACTTCGTTCTGCTGTTCACCCAAAGAAATTTACAAGTTTTGTTTATAACTAGTCAGCAAGACTACCTATTAGAGATACAAAATGTTTCGTGTAGATTGATGAAAGCTATGTTTCAATAATTATTACTAATATACAGAGAAAATCGTTAACGATTTAGTGTTGGAAAAAACCACCAAATCGTTAACGATTTGGTGTAGTAATATTCATTACTACACCAAAGGTTCCAAACAGTGCATTACAAATATACAGGGTGTCCAATAAATATGTGACAGGCCCAACTTGTTTTTTTTTTTAATAGAATGCTTTTGATATTTGCACTTGATTGAATTTCTTCGGCAGAGTTTGTTTGGGTTTATACCGGATGGCTCAGAAGCTATAGGGAAATTTATGTCAAATATGGGATTTTTCAACACCAAATATCCTCGAGGCTAATGAATTTTTATTTCGTTTTCATGAGTTTACCAAACAGCGGTTTTTCTATGCCGGGGAAACAAAACTCAGGATCACTTTTTTCTGTCTTTTCGAATAGAACACCCAGTACATAGGGCCATCTAAGAATAGTCCACACCATGAGCTTCCAGAAATTATAGAAATTGACTACTTTATTTCCATCGGAAATGTATTTAATTCTTGAAGAAAATGAAAATCTACTTGAAATTTCTCTTCAAACATCAATTATTGTTTATCTTGTAATAGAGCAAAAAACTTACTCGAGTTGGAGTTTTTTTTAATAAAGTCACTTCTGGAAACATTATTTTTTTTTAGAATTTGGTTTTAGATAGCAGTGAAATTATCAAGCTTATAACAGTTTGGTTACTTTTATAAGTAATTTACAAATAGGAAATTATTTTGTAACCTTATAAACTTCCTCTTGTTCATTCGTGCTGAACCAGGATACGTTTGGTTGAATTTTCGGCAAGTTCTGACAATGATTTGATCCCTATGTTCTTGTGTAATAAATAATTTCATAAGAACTTTGTTTGAATATTCGATATTTGCATTCATTTTGGAACGATAACAATTTATAAATTACTTATAAAAGTAACCAAACTGTTATAAGCTTGATTCCACTGCTACCTAAAACCAAATTCTTAAAAAAATAATGTTACCAGAAGAGGTGACTTTATTAAGAAAACTTTATGATTTAGGTATAGGGACATGATATATCATCTTGAATCATTTTTCATCATCATGTATATTATTGAGTAATATACCAGGGGTTTCATTTGAAAAAATTTACTTTTGACCATTTTTATACATAATGGAAAAATAGTAATTTTAGCACGCCCTGTATGATATGGAGTCGATTTCTTGGTGTTAATTAAATATTTCGTGTTTGTCCAAACTATCATCAAAATATTAATTTTTCATGAATTGAGAGTACTGATGTATTTAAGCTCAATTAGGACTATGTTTTGGACCACATTTAGCACAAATTATTTTTTATAAAGTTACTAGGACTTTTTGATAGAATTGGCAAGGCCACAATGCTGAAAATTTTTCAGATCGATTGAACAGGTATGGAAATGTAACATGTGAAATTTTCAGAAAAATCCTGCATTACGTTTATCATACACGTCTAACCTTCCATTGACCCTGAGTCATACTGTATAACATATATACAGTAAAACAGTAGCTTCCTCTGTTGGACCAGCCCAACTTTTGCTAGTGTTGTAGTGAAACGTGTATTGGAAATAAAAACTATATGAAAATTTGTGATTATCATAAATAGTGTTATCGATTTTCACCAAGTAACAGGTCGCTATATTAAAAACAAAATTTTTCTATTTATGAGCTGATTATATCTCCCAACTAACACTTCAATCAAGGTTGTAAACTCCTTTGAAATTGTTGATTAAAACAAATAAAGATATGGTATTTTATAAAATATTTTTTTATTTGGTAAATGAAATAAAATCTGTTGCATTGAGTTTCACTTACAAATACATGAATTGACAACATTAACTTCTGAATATTCAGAAGAAGGTCAGGTAGGATATTATATTTTGAGGACAATTTTCTTCATGGAAGAATGAGACCCGGGAAGTTTGGATGATTGAAGGGTGTCGATTCTAAATTCTAATTAAATAACATTTTTAAAGAAATAAAGTTTATTTATATAAAATTTGAGATTCCACAACCATAAAAAATATTCTTAAAATGAGTAAAAATTTCTGTTCCTTCAAAATATCACAGAATACTGCCATTGTATTGTTTGGTACAATATATCATGTAAATAATTTGTTACATCTATTTTATCATCTTGTAACAATTAACTTTTTTTTTGAGAATATGAAACATTCTGTAAATTTTTTTTGTTTCCATACTTTTCAAATATAGTTTAATTTTTTTTCCAGTGCCATTCTTTGGAAATCTCTTGGAATTTTTTATTACTAAGAAAAAGTACAATATTTCCTTATTATAGAAATAGTCAACTTTGTTGAAGATTTTACAAAGAAAGAAATATTTTTTAGACTATTAATTGTCTATCATTTTGTAGTAAACAAAATTTAGATGATAATCCTAAATTTCATCTCAAAACTCGCAACTTTCTACATGGAATGTCAATTCATTTGGAAGTTTCATAATGAACTTGAAACTCTTCCTTATCAGAATTACAACTTAGTCTTGCAAAATATCAAGATGAATGACAGAATGATTGCTATAATAAAATTTGAATTCGACTCTCAATATCAACAGCAAGGATTTTTTGTTGTTGTCCGACTTATTGGATTTGATCGTTTGTAAATTAGGTTTGAAAGAAAAACTGGCAATACAGCCAATTAATCTTGCATAGCAGCAATAATATTGGCTAATGCAGTCCTAGCATCTGACTCTGGTAGCTCATTCAATACCTCTAAAGCAGCGTTGGAATGTTCTCTCTGCAAATTTTTCGTCATTTCCAATGAAGGTCCATCCAAAACTCTTCTACGAAGTGCATCATAGTCAACTTTTTTGACGTCATCCAGACCTATTGAGGCACAAAATCATTAAAACATTATACCACAGTTACATTTTTTCATCAACAAAGAAGATTGCTTACATAACACAAAAAATTGACTATGTAGTGTACGGGTCCTTTTACAAGGACAATAAAAAACAGAAATACTATAAATAAAATCTACAACAGGTACAAATGAATCAATAACTAAACTGAATTGATTATTTTTCTCAATTAAAACAAAACAATATTAAATTGAAAGGAATATAATTTTAGGACAGATCAATTTTCGGGAATGTTTGGAGTACAAACTGAAGAGAGAAAAGTGTTTTTTGTATAATTCAGTGTTCATATAAAAGTATTTGTTTCGAAAGAATTTTTCTTTTGTGTAATTCAATGTTTATATAAAAGTAGTTGTTTTGAGAGGACTTTTTCTTCCAGTTTGTGTTTGGAAGTTACTTCTTTGTTTGATCTACACATCTTTGTGAGGATTTTATTTTGGAATAATTTGTTTTTTCTCTTTCTTTGGAAGATTCATACATTTTTTTGTATAAAAATGGGGAAGTACAAAGTCAAAACCTTTCCCAAGAAAACAATATTCTTCATGAAGTTTGAACTCTGGCAATCCTCCACTGCTCATTTTGTTAAGAACAAATTTCAATCTGAGGGATGAATCAATAATTATCTTTTGATGATGACAATTCAGTTAACAAAACAATAGTTGAAAATAGCTTTTCATAGTTCTAGTAGATCCAAAAATGAGTACTTTTCCCAATCACAAGAAATATAATAATAAATTTAGAATAATTTTTGTATGAAAACACTTTTGTAATAGTTTTTGAAACATTTTTTATCTAGAACCACATCAATATTCCATGGCAAAGAAAGCGTTGATTCATTATATAAACTTTTTTTTATTTTTGAAAACATATCACAAACCAAAAGAAGTAGAACATGGAAACATTTTTGAACTTCTTTGTGGCTTCTTAATTTCAGATAAATTTTCACAATTAATTTTTTTTATAATTATTTTGTGAATGTTTTAGAAAGATACAGGACGATTCGTGTAAAAGTGAAAATTTTTAACTTTTTAGCAAAACTAAATCAAGTTGTCTTTGAAATTTGGCATAATTTCTCCTTTATGAACATTCCATTAGTTTTCTCAAATAATTATTATTAATCTAAAGAAATGATCTTCAAAAGTTCGCTCCAACTTAGGAAGAGGAATGGAATAATCTGAAAGAATCCAGATTTTCAATTATGGAATATCATTGACTTTAGGTCGATGATGGCCACTATCTTGCATTGACGAGTGGCTAATGAGCTCGAAACCGGTCTGCATGTGTGCCCGTTTAAAAATTGAAGGTCGACTCTTTCAGTTGTATTGCCAATTGCATATGCAGGAAATTTTCTGTGAAGATTCCTGCACTGACGCCTGTCGAATATAATCCAACGCCCTTCGTGGTATTAGCCAGGGGAGTAGTTGTTTTCTGATAGGCTTCAGTCCATTCAACCTACTGTGTAGGTATATTCGAGACTGGCTTGAACGTTTGAAGTTCATTTCTTTAGACATAGTTTTTCAGTTTGACCTTCCCAAAATATTGGGAAATCTTGCTACACAATGAAAATTGGCGAATATAAATCACCAGACAGATTTTTCTCTAGATATGTGAAACCAACAATATGATTTTCCAATATTCCTGCCCAGATATTTATTTTTTCAGTTGTTTGAGTGTGACCTACTTGAAAAATATGTTTGACCAATATCGCACACTTTGGCGGTTGACATTTTCATTTGAGAAAAAAGTTCATTCGTCACTAAAACGATCACTTTCCAAGCAGTTTTGATTTAGAATCAAAACATTGATTCACAGAACTGCTTTCATCAGGGCCATCTTCATTTAATTCATGTAATATTCTTAGTTTATAGGGATCTGAATATTCGACGAGAACCAGTTTGGAGTGGTCTTCAGTGAAAACATTTTGTTAATGGACATTATATAACGGAAACTTAATTTATATTATTTCCAAACTCATCTTGAACTACAGTACCAGAGTCAAGTGAACAAAATAATCCCTTTTACTAGGGTATCATGGTGTGAATTCTTATTTCCATAGTCTTTCACAAAATCATATTGAATCGGATTGAAAACAGAAATGGGCTTTTTTGTCGAATACTCTGGTTCGATGAGCAATTACCCATAACAACTGTATCCTTCGATACCTAACTTTGGAGCTGCTTCACTCCTTTATTGGTTGCAAAGTTACGAATTATCTTTTATCCTAGTCTCCATTTCAAACACATTTATCTTCGCAAACGGTCATTCTTACTCTGAACAAAAAGTCGTTCTGTAGAGAATGAAATACCTTTCAAGCGAATTATCACAAAACTCCTCCTATTTATTTGAAAAGTTTTCTGTGTGCGGCGAGTGATGTCACACCATTCTGTCCGACTTTGATATCTCGTCTCGTTAAAAGTTGAAAAGGAAGGGGGGATATTTACATCTACAGATAATTAACAAGAGCATATTTGACCAAAAAATTGCGACTGAATTTGTTTGCTGATATTCAAATTTAAGGGGATGGAATGGTATTTTTTAATGAAAAAATTGAGTGACGTATGTGAGAGCCAAATCATGAGTTTTTACCTTCATTTTCACGTCATTATTGTACTTATAAATATTGGATTGCTCTGGATCGTATGACTTTTTAACAAGTTTCCGGTCTTCAGGAATATTGTCCAGACTAGCGCCCAACCTCGGCTCCGTATGGGTGCAATGCAAATACTAAATATAAATTTGCCCACCGGAAATTCAAGGGCTTAGAAGAACAGTGATAAAAGATTAATTTTGTTTTACGGACGCGTCTTTTTCACCTGCGGCTGGGGCCTCAGTTGAAATATTTGAAAAATCTTCCTTATCGCACACCTTCAATATAAAACGAACCCAAATATAAAATTTCAACCTGTGAAAATATATGAGAACGGAAAAACAGTGATAAAAAGGTATTTTCCATATGTAAACGCAGCCCTTTCATCCCCAGTGGGGACGCTCCTGTTGAAATATTTGAAAACCCTTTCTTATTGCACACCTACAATACAGAACAAACCTACATTCAAAATTTCAGTCTTCGAAACTGTAGCGGTACGGAGAAACAGTGATGAAAAGATAACTTTATTTTATTTACTCCCCTTTTTCCCCCGCGACTGGCTATCCAGTTGGAATATTCAAAAATCCTTTCTTATTACACAACTACGATATGAAACGAACCCACGTACAAAGTTTCAGCCTCCGAAAATATAGAGTTACGGAGAAACAGTGATGAGGAGGTAATTTTCATATGTAAACGCTCCCCTTTTATCCCCAGGGGGCGCCCCAGTTGGAATATTTGAAAATCATTCCCTATTGCACATCTAAAACATAAAACGAAACCACATACGAAATTTCAGGATCCGAAAATATAACGATAAGAAGAAACAGTGATGAAAAAGTAATTTTCATATGTGAACGCTCCCCATTCACCCCCACAGGGGACTCCCCAGTTGGAATATTTGATAATCCTTTTTTATTGCGCACCTAAAACCTGAGAAGTATCTTCACCAAACTTCAGCTTCCTAAGACTCATCAGTACGGAGAAACAGAGATGAATGAGCATTCATAAGTATAGATTCAATTTAATTTGAATATATATGGAATAAAAATCGATGGAGAAAACTCGAAAATCGATTCAACTGAAGAATTTTTTCATTTTGAAACACGTGAAATCACCAGTTTCCTATCAGAAAAAGAATCACTCGAAGTAAATACTTTCACATGAATACTGGAAGTAGACTTACCTCCACGCATCCAGTATGAAATAGAAACAGATATAATTCACAGAAAAAATACACAACGTAGTCAATGAATGGAAAAGTATTGATTGGTATCGATTGATTACATGGAAATCCAACATCCTTGAGGTGTACCGTATGAAGTTTTGGATTGCCGAAACTCGTTTCCAACTTCTTATTACCACCTTTTCGAACTTTCGAAGATGAAAACATACGCAGAAGAACCACTTTTTGTATGAAGATCGAGAAGTACAACGTAAAGAAGCTCCTATTTTCAAAAACTAATACGCCCTGAAAATATCTCCCTATAAATCAAATTCAAATTCCAAAGTCTTTTGCTTTAATTCAAACAAAGTTGTGAAGCTGTTCTGGGTATCGGACTCGAAGGACCAATGTTTTGACCTGCGATTGTTTTATCGTGAGTATGAATGCTCAATGCATACAAAAATTACAATAACTCTTGTGAAAATATAGGAGAGAAAAATAACTAGTTAGATGTACTGTAGACAAGAGAAGATTTAATTCTAACTGTACTGTTACAAGGTTTGAAACGTAATGAAATGAATTTTACACAAATGCAATGTTTCACATCGGTAGATATTTTAGAGAAGGGGTCAGATTGGTCCTTCGTGCAGGATATTTTTAAAATTGATTAAAAATATTCATAATAATTTTCAAGTTTTTACTTGAAACTGTAAGTGCACAGTAAACATCGTTCTATCAACATCAGTGCAATCTCGCACAACCCGCTGCCTACACCAGCCCACGCAGCGGTTTATCAATCTATCCAACGAATTCACGGCTAACAGCATCGATATCTTGTCAAAATCGTCAGTGGTCACGGTAAGTCATTTGGACTATCCTATCTTATCCTACTCATATATTCTTTCATTGTTCAATATATCGTTTCAATTATCATTTTCACTCAATAAATTCATTTTTTTATTAAAATAAATTTTATCAGATCAAATTTGAACGATTCAAACCTTTATAACAGTACAGTTAGAATTAAATCTGGTCTACAGTACATCTAGCTAGTTATTTTTCTCATCCTATATTTTCACAAGAGTTATTATAATTCTTTTATGCATTGAGCATTCATACCCACGATGAAACAATCGTGGGTCAAAACATTTTTCCTGAATTCTCCAGATTTGGTACCTATTAACTATTGGCTATTCGCAAACCTCAAAAAATGCTCACCGGTCAAAAATTCCGCTCGAATGAAGAGGTTATTGCTTTAACTGAGGCCTATTTTGAGGCAAAAGATAAACCGTTCATATTTATGAATAAAACTAATTTTGAACGAAAAAAACGCTTTTTTTTCTTGAGTGGGGGCTTTTCAGCCCTGGTGTTTACTTCTACATGAACATTGGATTGCACATTTTCAGTCAAAGTATGAAGAACTTGAAAGTCAAAAAAGTTTTCTCCGAAAACACGGCAATAGAGATCTGAACAGTTTGCATACTTTCCTTAAAAAATATATTTCAATTCATGAGCGTTTTCTATAACAAAACCGTTTCCATAATGGAGCTGAATTTTCCATTACTACGCTATCGATCCGTTTTCCAGCAGCGGAAAACTAAACAGATGCTAATGCTCACAAGAAGGGCCCGGAAAATGATAATTTGACCCCATCACTCGAAAAGCTGCGAAGATGTGACAAAAACGACGGGAGAGATGATATAAAAACTTTCTATTTTCTCTTCCCACTTTCCAGCGCCTAACCTCCCGGATATAATGACTCGAACACACACATTGGTTATGTGAAGAACGGTTCCTGGAAATATCATAAAATTTCAACATCCACGTTTCCGGACATATTACTTTGCATAATCCAAAGTTCCGTATTTATGCTAGAATTGTGGCACTGGGCCGGCTTTTTATCGTTTATATTTCGTTCCATTGATATGTTTTGGATAGAGCAATTCATAATGTTCGCTTTTTAGGGATGAAACTTTCCGAATAACAGAAGAGCATAAAAACTTTTCGGGTTTTCGCATAAAACATATATTTTGTGATGCTTCAGTAATCGAACGCAATGAAATACGATACTCACAGAAATGTTAATGACTTTGGTATATAAGGAATATAATATTCGAAAGAAATATTTGAAACGTAACTTCATTTGTTTTATACCGACGCTCAAATTCAAATTTGTGATCAGTTGATAGTTCCTTTGGTGCGCTTTTGTGAACGATCACTTTTTGTATTACTAAATGATATAAATGATTTCGAAAAAAACCTGTCTGTTTTAAAAATAAGATAGATTTTCATTATTCTCTGAAAATATTCATCAATTCATCAATTTTCATTTTGTTCCATTCAAAGCAGCCCCCTTGTGCCAACGTTTTTTTTCAATTCTCGAAGCAGTTCTGATGCACTTCTTGGAAACAGACAAAAGTTGCCGGGGTTCAAACCTGGTGAATACGGTAATCGATAAAAACAGTGAGCTGAACAAATATTACTCAACACCAAACCATTATTTCAACACCACAATACAAGTTTCAATCACCAAGTGAACATATTCAAGAGGATAATTGAACTTAATGTTATCCTTATTCAAAACATAGAAACCTCTGCTGCCTTATCTACTAGTCTTGAATCAATTCTACAATGTGCCATCATTTGCTCACAAAAATGAGTTTTTTTATCAAAATCGATGTATACTTAACATTAAATGTAATGGATGCCTGTCTACTCGATGTATGTGGGTTTTCCTCAAATTCAAGCATCACATCTAATTTGAGTTCATCGCATTAGCAGCTGCTTTTTTCATCTGCCCCTCATGACCAAGCTCGCAAAACTGCTTCTCTATTTTGCTTATTGTTCCTTTAGATATGGGCGGTAAATTGGGAAATTTCTCATGAAATAGGCGAGCTACTTTCTGTTGTGTTCGGGTTTCATATCCGTAACTAATCATTTGTGAAACTGTTATTTTATGCATATCCGTTAATCCAACCATTTGCCAGACTTGAAGTTAACGAACATAAATTGAAATACTGACAACTAATGTTGTGACATACAAAACAAGCTGACAGGGCGTTTTAAACTAACGTTGCCACGGAAATTATTTACAGTTCTTTAAAGAACATTGCTATGGTTTTTGCTTACTTTCTTATTATCAATTCCTCAACATGAAATAAGTTTTGAGTATATTGCAAAAAGTTTTGAGTCTATTTTATCGAATTTCGGTAACTATATTATTTTAATATATTTATTTTTGCAATAAATTCGAAAGCAATAACATTTCTTAATAGAGAATGAAAAGACATTTTGAACGATATATCACAAACCTATACTTTCCATTGAAAAAATTGGGGTTTGTACCTGCCATTCGAAGGGAGTACCGTTACGAAAATAATGAATTAATTCCATTTGGCTTTTACTCACTGTATTGTGTTGGTATTGGTTCACCACTGTTATTCATGATATTATTATTATGACTTATTTCTACACTATCGTAGGCATCTAGATTTCTTGAGTAATCATAATTGAAGATTTACCTCAGGTATATAATAGTTGTAGATGTTTCAGGTGATCAAGAGGGCACCTAAGTAGGTAGTTTCAATTGTGATTATGCCGAGTATATTTTACGAGTCTGTTCTACGAAATTTTTGGTCGAAATTTTTTCTTGGTCTCGGTTTCTTGTCAAGACTTCTTTGTGTTACAGACTGAATGTACGATTGATAAGGGTTTTGGGTATTCCTTTCTTGGTGGATGGTTTGGATATTCAGTGATGAGTTAATTTTATGATGTTTTCCACATAGTGTAAGTCCTCTTCACCATTACCTCTCAATTTTGCTCATCAGCCATTCAATACAGTAACGAGACCCAACAAGTGTGAACCCAGTTAGTTAGCTCGGGTTAAATATTCCCCACACAATCAAAATAACCCACAATTTCGGACCCCTCGTTTATGCTATATCATCAACAAATGTTAATGCACACACATGCCTAATTACAAAATTCGACCTCGATTAATACGGAGCAGCACCCTCGCTGCACCGTATGTGAGCCATTTTCATGGAAAGCTTTCCGAATCATTCCATTTAGAGATTTCACCCTCGCCCACCATATAATGGCTTGAATACATAAAGCGGGGAAAAGTTCCTAAAAAACTCAGCTATATTTTATTCAATTTAATTGGACTTCTAATTTCATTAAATTTGTTGCTCACTAGGGAAAGTACCGAATGGATGTTGTTTTCCACATAAATCGCCCCGACAAGTCATACCTTTTAATTTTAATTTTTATCTTCGTCCCCGTTTTGCTGTGGTAGGACTTTCCGATGATGCAGGTCTGGAATTTGCAGTAAATTACGAAGAGAGTGATGTTTGGATTAATATATTTAACTGGACATACAAATTCGAGAGAAGCGAATTCAAATTCAGAAGTAAAAATTGTTTGTATATAAAATATATGCTTGACGATATATAATTGAAGAATTGTTTGGAAATTATTGTCACAAATTCTTGTCAATCGTTCCTCACAGTGAAAGACAGTAGAAGAGAATAAAATCATCAAAATAAAATGTTTTCTACTGTATACAAAAAAAAAATTATTGACGAGAATTGGCTCCAAGAAACTTGAGGGAACAAATTCGAATGATAAAAAGTTTTCCCACAAAAAAAAATTCTAAGGATGCTATACAATGTGCCACTTCTCTCATCGCTTTCATACGTTCGAAACGAAAGTGAGAAAAAAATTTCTCACTATTATCACAATGCAAGTCAGTCATGTATTGTTACATGTCAGATTGATATGACTTGTTCTCCATGTTGACAACGCTACGCCGACGATTCGCATGCAATATCCAAGTAGCCCATTGTCGGCGTTTTCATAACAACAAAACCGAAGCACTGCATAATTATTGCTGTCAACTTACCCAACGAAAATAGTTTTACTGTTGACTTTTATAATATAAACAGTTCAGATTTATTGAATATTGAATATAATGGAATGCGAAGATTTAGAGTCGGAAAATATACCTCCAGAAATTGTTGTGAAAGCAATAGATGTTTGCAATAATTTGCTACCAAGGACATCAAGAGAAAAATATGAAATCTCTTACAGAAACTTTTTGGACGGGAAAATGAAAGCCAAGGTAAATTCTTGTTCCGAAAATACCTTGTTAGTTTATTTCGAAGAGTTGTCAAGAAGATTCAAATCATCAACATTATGATCTCAGTACCTTAATTATTAAAAGCTGTGTTGATATTTCAAAATACGTAAAACTATGTAAATTTTTAAAACGCAAATCTGAAAAATATGCTACAAAACAGTCAAAAACATTAACTCCTGAAAAAATTCAACAATTTTCAAAAGATGCACCTGATGAAAACTATCTGCTGGTGAAGGTATGAATTGAAGATGTTTAAATTGTTATCGAAAAATGAATGTTTGGTTTTGATTCAGGCTGCTTTAGCTATTGGCCTTACAGGTGCATGGCATTGTGATGAACATCGAAAATTAAAAATTGATGATATGGAATATCTTAATTCGGCCCTTTTGATAAAATTACCCAATACTGAATACAAGGTTCCTAGAAATCCCACAGTCACAGAAGAATTCTACCAAATTTACAAAAAATATGTGAAGCTTCGACCATGCACAAATGAAACACGTTTTTATTTAAAATTATAAAAATAGCAAATGTACGAAACAGTCTGTGGGGATAAATAAATTTGGCACCATGGCGAAAGAAATAGCGAAATTTTTGCAATTACCGAACCCTGAATTATACACTGGCCACTATTTCCGAAGGTCACCTGCGACTATTTTAGTTAATGCAGGGGCAGATGTTTTAACTCTAAAACACTATGGGGGTTGGAAATCCAGCAATGTTGCTGAATCTTATATCGATAACTCCATAACTAACAAAATGAAAATTTCAAAAAGTATAGTAGAATCCATTCAGCCTCCAGCACCATTAGAACCTGAACCGTAGAAGAAGTACAGTGTACAATGCGTGAGAAAATGACATAATTCTCACTCGCTTCTCACAAACTTTCTCATAAACTTCTGCGCTCATTAGAAATATGTCGTTTTTATCACTTGTACAATATATATACTATTTATCCCAAAAATATTCCATTCTCAATTCGAGAGCGCGAGTTTCTGAATTTATATTGCTTTTCTATATATTTTTGGATAGTAATTTTGAGTTCGATCGAGTATTTAATAGGAATTCAGAAACATTGGGATAATTTCAATAGAAGAGGCAATGACCATTAATGAAATATGGCTACCTGTCCTTGATTGAACATTCAATCCAATTTAAATCCAGGCAAAAAATCTGCAGATCAACAGTTTCGTTCTATAACAAATACTTAGCTCCTGGAGTCATCATAGAGGGTCGATAGGATCCAAGTTCTGATGAGAGCACGTGTATACAGTCACGACGAAGTGAATTCAACATTCTCCGCATTCACCATTTTTTAAAGTAACATTTTAATTGTCGCACGGACACAGGTCCGTACTTACTCATTCGCAACAGAATTATTAATTCCTTTATTCAGCATGAGCTAATTTGGCAGATGTGAAACATCAATAATACTATTTAGTGACCCCTGTGATGATTGTTGGTTACTGAAATATTTATTAAAAATATGTGATTGAAATATATATGAGAGCATTTGAGAGTGGCTTTATTATACTAGTAAACTCAAGAATTTTAGCTAGTTTTTGCAATAAATCACTAAAGATCTTAAATTACAAACATCAATAATGAATGTTTCAATATAAGTTCCACCATCATTAGAAAATTCATTAAGTATTGAATTTTCTTTATGTTTTCGTTAATAACAAATGGGCTACTCGCAATCAGCTGATTTAAAAATACAATTCCTTCAGTCTTTATGAAATGTATTCTTCAAGCAAGTGTTTTAGTGCATTATTTTCCATAAGGAAGAAATTAAAATCAAAAGATTATCAATTTGAAAATATTACCTGCAATGAGAATTGTGTAAATTTCAATCTACCAAGAGAGTAGATTTTACATCAACTGACCCTCGAGAGAGACCAAATATACGTGGGTACTGAGGACTTAATAGCGTCAGACATATTTTATTTTCAATAACTTTTCGAAATTATTCATTTTGTGAAACACAGATTATGTATACTGAAGTGAACAAAACTGTATATACTACTATAGGCATCTAAGCTCAGTGTGGTGAGAGAGTTAGCATAACACCAAACCAGTGGGATAAGAATCGCACAGTCGCTTGCGCATGGCGACCGGTCGCCACGCCAGCAATCGGTATTAGATGTTCCATATCGAAATGTATCTTTTTTGAAGTTTTTTTCAGTGCTTTAACCAGCTGACATCTTAGAAAATATCCAAAATATCGTCCAAGCCTAGCCGTTTTCCGTTGGTCTTCCCAAAACCATATCCATCATGATTAGAAAACTAATGTGAAAACGTCCCAATGCAAGAGCTTTCATTGAATGCAGAAATTAGTTTGAGCACATCCCGGATAATGTTTTGTTCGCAAAGAGCACAGATTGTTGGAGTTTCAGACATTGTGGACATATGACCGCTACCGCCTCTAATATGTTTTAATCTCGCGCGAGTCCGAATATTTAGTATTTTAGTTTCGGAGTTTCGTGCAGATGTGATTCAACTGCAAACCGTTGCATCGAAAAAATCCTTCATGAAAAAAATTCACTATGATGGTAAAGAGTAATAATTCACAAGAGAAGTCAGTTGAGGTGAAATGGTGGTATCTGAAAAAGGTGTACATATGCTCTGGAATGAACAGCGACCTTCGAACTTTGATAATTAATAACGGCCGTCTTGTTGAAGCCGTCATTCATTCAGTATGTTTCACCAAATCACCATGAACGGGTATAGCATTTAACAACACGTGCAAATACTAAAATTGTTTCATAAAAGTGTGTATTCTGCACCGAAAGAATTATTCGCAATGTGGTGATTCAGTAAAAGATCGATCAACACCCGTACGTCGACTCGACGAAACGGAAGATCTGCCGAAAACATCGTGGCTGTCTGTGAGAGTGTGAAGGAGAATCCGAGACAGTCGATTTCGCGTAGATCACAAGAACTTGCCTGTCGCACAACACAAGTTGCTTCCTAACTTCGTAAATTATTCGAAAGTTATCTTCCCAATAGATTTCAATGTGTTGAACTGAAGATGGTGAGGAGCAATTTTCAAAGAATAGAATATGGTGTACCCCAAGGAACTGTTTTGGGACCACTTCTGTTCAATATATATTTGAATGATCTATTCAGAATAAACACAAGTGGTCAAATTATTACTTATGCGGATGATACTGCAATTTTCTACAGTCATGAAGACTGGCTATCACTTAAAATTCAAGCAGAAAGCGATATCCGTAATATTCAAGCCTTTTTCAACTATAGACTTTTAACAATCAACTTCAAAGAAACATTCTTTCTACCCATACATATTGATAAGAGAAGTACTCCTTCTTATGATAGCCTGCAAGTTTATGTAACTTTCATTTCATTTCTAGTAAACGTGTATTATTATTATTATTGCCTTTTTAATTCTTAGGTAACATTTCTTGTTCTAACGGAAGGCCCTGCATGTATTTTTTTTGGTAGAAAATTAAATTTCAATAATTAAAGTTATTGACAATTTTTTTTCTAAAGTGAAAAATAAGGGATTAATGACGTCATCACAGCAGCCAGGTTGCCTGTCAGCTCGCCAATCAAGGCAGACAGACCACCCAGTCAATCAGAGTACACCAAATTATCACGTGGTGTCCGGTCACCCAGCCGTGAACCAATCAGTGTCGTTTGAGAAAAAACCATGTTTAGCGTTCCAACGTCCATGGATTATGTAAAATGCAGTATCATTTATGATTTCTAAACGAGTTGCTATCTTAGCCGCATATGTAATTTATGATTTCTCAATGTGCGTTTCAAAAATTTCACGAAAATATAATGCGATTAGGCGATCATTTTCGAAAAAATATATTTCTTTCAATGCGTTGAAACGATCATTTTGGTCAGTTTAACCGCATTATATTTTTGTGAAATTTTCGAAACGTACATCAGGAAATCATAAATTACAAATGCAGCTTAGATAGCAACTCGTTTAGAAATCATTGATGACAGTGTGTTTCATATAATCCATACACTGTATACGAAGGGGGAACGGACGTTGGAACGCTACATACTGTTTTTTCTCAAACGACATTTTATATACATTTTTCTGTAATGTTTACTTACATTTGTTCAACTCATATTGGTGCTAACAAGGTGAACGGAACTAAGTGTCCTTCTGACACGTTGAATCGCACGTTACCCCCTTCCCCTCCACTAAGTAACATTAGGTTAGGTCTAATGTGAGTGGCTCTATTCTAGCCTCCACCTCAACCCGAAAGGGTGTATTGTGGCTTACATCTATTCACCCTCGACCAAATAAATCCAGTTTCTTAACGAAGCCGATTAACTTGTATGGTGAGTGTCGCGTCCGTTTGGTCATTTTCCAAACAGACGCGACACACACTCTCTTCCGACAGTCCAACTATCTGCATATGATGATTCAAATGACAGTGACCTGTAAGAAGGTCTGTTAAACATTGTAGTTCATATCTACTGTAGTCCAACAACTGTTTGGTATCAGCTTCGAAAGGTGAATAATCACCTTGGAGTGGATCAATCCTGCCAAAATTCTTGCCATCCAGGTGTTCAATCTTCGTTTGGAAAAGCCTAAAGCGATGTCAATGACAGGTTCCGGTCCGATGAAGTTGTTTCCAACACCCCTCGTTTGCAAGGAGTCAGCAATTTCATTACCTTCCAAGGTAGAAATCCAGACCCGTCTGGATAAGTCTTCCTATCGAGGAGAGCAATGTATACGTTTTTGGCAATGTATACGTTGCTCGGTAGGACCCAAGAGCTTCCGAGCTTCCGAGAAAATGTTCATTGACTTGTGTATGAAGTTGCAATCTTCCAATCTCTCCGAACACAATTCGATAGCGTAAATTTCAGTTTACATAGGTTCCTAGGCAGGTTGATATTTCTGTATTGGGTCTACGACTGAAAACACCTGCACCATTCCGCCCTACTAACTCATACATACTTTTCACAACACTCCCCACATTTCTTTTATTTCACAACACAATATCTTTCAAATAATCCCATGGCGATCATGTTTTTTTTCGCTTTGATTGATGTGTTTTGAAACAATATCTTGTATTCCCAATTTTGTTCTCGTATCATTCCAAGCGCAACCGACTCGTTATCTCTCAAACGCCAATGCCCCTACACTGATAAGCCACTTCCGACTCTGCCATAATTGTTCTTCTCCATACAACTTCGAATAAAAATAAATATGTTTTACTGAACTGTGATCAAAATTCAAATGTAAAAACGATTCGAAAAGCAATGACCGAAGTCATCACTATAAACAGTTTTTCAACATCTAACGGTGGTGTTGAGGCTAACGATCGACTGTATCGCACCAAAGACCTGCGTTCAATTCTCCAACGAAAACTTTTTTATGATGTCATGAAACAAAAATGTGTTGGGCTGACGTAAGCGCGCCACGAGACTGGGCGGTCTGTCTCGTTGAGGGTTACGTCTGCTCGTCTGTCCACAGAAAATTCAAATTTCCCGCCACGAAGTTCTGAGATGCAAAAGTGTGCGCTCTGATTACCTGGCGAGGTGCGTAACAGTTTGAGGATACTACGTGACAATTTGGTACACTCTGATTGGTTCACCGCTGGGTGACATGACACCACGTAACAATTTGGTGTACTCTGGTTGACTGGGTGGTCTATCTGCCTTTCATGGCGAGCCGAGAGGCAACCTGACTGCTATGATGACGCCACAGTCTGCCTGAAATGAGGTAACTTCTACTCCTAACCATTGAAATGTGTTTATATTATTGAAGATGATTACTTGGTGATTGAAACACATGAAATGAGGTAACTTCTACTCCTGACCATTGAAATGTGTTTATATTATTGAAGATGATCACTTGGTGATTGATACACATGTCGAGATGTTGAAAATAACGGTTTGGTATTGGGAAAAACTCCAGTTATATTCAGTATGAATATGATTGGTGGTATTTTAGAACTGATTTATTATTCGTTCTCGAGAGAGCTATCGTATAGCAAAACACGTGTCGAATCGTGAAATTCATACAAATAATTTTATAATTACGTTTTTCTCAAGCTTATGCATGTACAGATGTGGAATATGAATACCGGAACATATAAAACCCAATGTATTCTGGACTGTGTCCGCGAAAGCAGTCGACCAGTTCAAAATTAGAGATTTGTTCGCGATGGAATATCAACTATTTAATTGAACCTCCGTTCCCCTTTCCATACTGTTGCAACTGATCGTTATTACTCGTAGGTAACAAGTCCATAACGATTGAAAATAAAATAATCAATTGTGAACTGTAAAATGTTCACGCTCAGAAAGGAAGGAAAGATACAAATTTTATTTTGGTTATATCATGGAATTAGCCGATACTTGATGAAAATCCAAAACTAATGTATTCAAAAACACACTTTATTGTGAGATTTTCACTGAAGTAATTTTACAAAAACGCAACACGTGTTTCGTCATACAAATTTTTGATGAGTGATCATTTTCTTCACGTATGAAACACAATCCATCATCCATTGTTTGATATTGGTTTCGGGCAAATCAGCAGCTAGATATTTCTGTGCGTACTCAGAAACCACAAAAACTCAATGTTTGGACAGGAATATTAGGATAGTATATTATAGGTCCCTTCTGTCAAATACCTAGGAAGACTACAAAATCAAATTATTTCAACAGTTCTTCTACTTCCTATTACTTTTGGGGACATTTAGTTTCAACAGCACCTCTTTCTTCATAGGAGAAATTATTTGTTACAGTTACCGCAGCAAATAATTTTCCGAAAACAATGAAGCTTCGGGGTCTCAAAATCTTTCTTAAAGTCAGACATACACACATTATTTATAATATTTCAACACTGCCGTGCCAGTGCGGACACGAGCCCATTGTGAGTGGGAATATATCATCGAAGAATGATTCAATCGAATATTTGATATTCTGTAATAACGAAATTTTAATTTTGAATTGATCTACTGCTATCGCGACCTGCGTCCAGACTGCATTGGGGTTCCTATGTTCCGATATTTATTCTTCACATCTGTATATGAAGTTTTCTCGGGAGGTCAGCACAAACTTTCATAACAATCATTTCTAGGATTATCTCAATCTACATGCTATGGCAGATAGTGGATTTTAGCATTGATGTCAAACTCGTGAGACATTTTCTTCATCCTTGACTAAATGGTGTGATCTGATTAAATTCTGTTTAAAAAAAATATTTTTTCGTTAACTAGCTGTCAAACCCCTATGAATGATAATCCTCAGAAGTCGAAACTTATGCGAGCTAAGAATTAATTAGGTCTTACATTTCAACGTATGATTCCTAATCCGGGTTGGACGATAGCAAGTGAAAATCGATAGTTCAGACTAGGACTTGAACCACCGACCAACACGGCAGTCAATTCAAGTGAGTGAACAAAGCAGCCACGTCGAACCGCCTGGTCACCGACAGACCGATATAAAGATAGTTTTTTGAAGACACATTTCAGAACACGGAGTACGTGCATATTTCAGTCTTTTTGCTCGTTAATATTTCAGTTACATTTTTCCATTACAGTTTTAACAGGCCATGAGGAACCTCAGTCTTGGCCACTACGATCTTCGGACTTGAATCCCTTGAATTATTCCATCTGGAGGCATCTCGAATTGAATGTTTGAGCAACAAGAGTGATGGATGGAAATTAATTAATGATATTTGTGGTGTCATATGCATCACACAAAGAATTTTGGAAAGTATTCGATAATCAATGAGCAAGTTAGGGTTTCAATTTTGAGCATTCACTGAATATTTCGTATTGAATTTCTAGTAAAAGAATTAGTAGGAATCGATCTATATACCCAACTTGCTAACGCTCAAAAGCCTTTTTTTATTCATTAGCCCAGAAGAATTACATTTCAAAATACGACGAATGATTTGTTTGCACTGAAAAGATCCAGTTGTATTATAATGCAACAGGCGAGTCAAGATGGATATGGAGGTTTCCTTCAGCTTTACTTTTAGTTTTCATATAGTTACTATTTGGGCACAGTTTGAAAATGTTTTATTTCAATTATTAAACTTATACTATACTACTTGTATACAATGATTTTCATTAACCTCTGCGACACCATTGGAATTACTCTTATAAATCTAATTACATCAATAGTAGCCCATGTTTGATGAGCGAAATATATTCTAAGCAGTTGAACATAACCGCTTATTCATAACAACTTCAACACGCGTTATTCAGAAAAGCGATTTATTCAATTTATTCAATTGAACTGGAAGTAAAAACCATTTTTGATTTGAATGGATTCAAAGTATGAAGTACTTGATCATAAAACAATATCTTTATATTACACATACAAACGTTCTCGGCATATTGTTTAAATTGCAGCAAGCATATTGACACACTAGTTCCAATAGAGATGTATCGACGTACCTGATCAAATTGAGAATATGAGTGAGGTATTCACAATATCACTCGACAGTGACAACACCTTAAATTATTACCTAGCGAAAGCAATGTATGGTAATATATATTCTAATTTGGGGAAGAAACAGATTCCTTTAATTCAGATTTTTCAAACACCGGATCTGTCTCTCATACAATGTAAAATTATGGCCGAGGGATCGAGAGTGTTTATATAAACACCATTCATCAGCGTGTTTTGAGAAGATGCACAGGCATATATATTTGTCACGTAACTCAAGATGTAAATATGGGCAAATCAATATCCAGCATTGAAAGTTTTGTCAGTTCAGCTAAATAGGTTTTTCTGATGACCCCGTCGCACCCCGTCGGACGACGGTTACGAAGAACGGTTCGAGGAATGGGAGGAACGAAGCACCCATGATTTTTTCCTGGCTTTTTGAAAGGCAGAGAAGACAGAAGGTAACATCCAAAATTTGATGTGGAGAAATTCGCCTGTTTCAACGCTATTAATGTATGGACTCCAGT
>WOGO01000658.1:0-21807 GCA_015342085.1 Leptinotarsa defecta | reverse complement strand
GGTCTCGCTAAAACTTGAGAACGGCTGGACCGATTTGGCTAATTTTGGTTTTGAATTATTTGTGGAAGTCCAGGGAAAGTTCAAAAGGTGAGAAAATGTGAAAAAAAAAAAGAAAAGAACTCGAGAAGGGCTGGATCAATTTTTATGATTTTTGTCTTTTTGTCTTCGTCGAGAATAAAATAATAAGTATTGAAAAATGATATTTTATCAATAAAATAATAATAATAATAAAATAACACAAGAAGAGCCGAATCAATTTTTATGAATTGGATTGTCTTAATTGGGAATAGGATAATATAGAATAATAAGTATTAAAATATGATATTTCATCAATAAAAATAATAATGATAATAATAATAATAAATGAACTCTAGAGAAGCTGGACCAACTTTTTTGATTTTTGTGTTTTTGGATTTGTTTTCTTCGGGGATGGAATAATGAGTGTTGAAATATGATATAATAATAATAATGGCAGAATTCGAGAACGGCTGGACCAATTTTTATGATTTTTGCCTTTTTGGATTTATCTTCGTCGGGAATAAAATAATAAGTATTGAAAAATAATATTTCATCAATAAAACAATAATAATAATAAAATAACTCAAGAACAGTCGAGTCAATTTTTATGAATTTTGTTTTATTTGGTTTGTCTTCAATGGGAATAGGATAATATAGAGTAATAAGTATTAAAAAATGATATTTCATCAATAACAATAATAATGATAATAATAATAATGACAGAACTCGAGAACGTCTGGACCAATCTTTATGATTTTCGTGTTTTTGACTTTGTCTTCTTCAAGAATAGGATTATAAGTATTGAAAAATAATATTACATCAATAAAGCTAATAATGATAATAATAATGATAAAAACTTGATAACTCAATACTTATTGATTTTGTATCAATTTTAAAATCCTTAATTTGCTCATTCTTTGACTCTTAGGCTGAACGACGTTCGCCGGGTACGCTAGTAGTAAATATTTATGAACAATCCCATTTCCATCAACGGTTCTGAATATTTGCTGGAAAAATTATAAATCAAAGTTTCAAACATTCTCTGCTGTGGATTGAAAATTAATTATCGGAAATATTTCTGAACCGTCTCTGCACAGCTACTGGAATTGATTGAAAATCTGTTTACCAGTTTACAAAAGTTTGCTTGTGTATTCGGCAAAGCGCCGCGCCAGTTTGAAATAGAAACCTTCCGGAATTCGAAGCGTGAATTTATAAAGCAGTGGAGAACGATTTATGCAATAAACTTCGGTGTTAATAAATGTTTCAACTGTTAACGAGGGTTCTCATTTTTGTATAAAAAGTTAACTTTAGGGAGAATATCGACAAAATGGTGATGAAATACATTCGAACCCTTTCAGATAATAGAAAGTATTCAATACAATTTTAACAAAGCCGTCTTGAAGAATATCTCTCACTTTTGTTAGTAATGAAACCAACTTCTGTTGAATAATGCGTTCATATAACAATCGGATAAAAAAAATTCTGAATAATAGTGGATATTTACAAAAAATCCAATAAAATGTTTAGAATGTTCCTACATACTATGATTTGATGGTTACTATAGTCGAAGTAACCGGTATCGTGCATAGTTGAAGGTGTTGGCGTTCTCAAAGGCTAAAAAAAACCAATACAGAAAAATAAAGCCGCTGCCAACTAGTACACTAGTATTGGCGGTTCGTATTAGATAATTTTTACTAACCGAGTTTTATGATTGGCTGAAGAGTCATAAAATTGAATTTGAAGCCATGCTATGGTGACGAATAGAATGGGGGGATGAGTATCGCCGTTGTGTCGTCAACGTTCAGTTCAGGAACTGATCGCGATTTGAGTGTTGAAATTCGATATTGGTGCAGTTATAATTACTCAAAATTTTTCTTATCTGTTCAAAATGTGGCGCCCTTGGACAAGTACTAATAATAATAACGAGTGTGATGACAACACAGACTTTTTCCTGTGTAGTGATTCCAATAGCGATGGTGAACAATGCGAAAAAGAGATACCAGTCACAGAATATGTTTCATGTATATAAGAATCTACATTTCAAGTTTGGTTTCGAGGAATGAGATTTCTACAAATGAAATCATAAGACAGAAATTGGATAATTCCGGCCATTACGAGAGCTGATGTGACAAAACTCTTCAGAATTGGATAAAGAAACTAGGATTTAGATTTGAAATGATAAAAAACGTCAAGCAGTTATGGAAAGCAGAAGAATAGCGGATTTGCGTAACAAATATATAAAACAAATAACTAAATATAGACAAGAACAACAGCATATTTTCTATTTGGACGAAACTTGATATGACACTCATGGCACAGTTACGAAAGGGTGGACTGATGGTTCGAGAATGTGTATGCCTAACATGCCTGCAAACAAAGGATCATTGCCTATTGCGGTGGAAGTGAAGGATAGGTTCCGAATTCTTTGTTATTTCTGAAAGAATTATTGAAAAAGTGTATGCCCTTGAGAGTATTGCTGGAATGTATGCACGCACATCATACTAAGACTTTACCTCTATTTTTGTGTTTTCAATCCCATCGAGTGAATTTGGGGAAAATTGAAACAAAGCATTAGGCGTAAAAATAATTTTTCAAAATGTGATAAGAAAGTAATAGAGTTAGTTGAAGAAAGAGTGTCTAATATTATCGAAGAAGACTGGCAGCAAAAGACTAAAAAAGTAATTTTAGGTAAAAAAGACTATATTAGGTAAAAAGACACATTAATGGTGGAAATAAATTCACCATTGATTTAAATGCTATATTCAATATGATACAATGAACGAATATAATAAACGAATTGTCTTCGTTACAATAAAACTAATACAATGAACAAATCATATTTGTTTTAATAAAACGAATACAATGAACGAATTGTATTCGTTAAAAAATGCCCTTATAGTAAAAAACTGCAGTAACGTTAGTTACCAGTTGTATTTTCCATTTCTACATTGAAGGTTTTGTGTGTGATTTTTAGAATTATTTATTTTTTAGTACGTTCACATCTCTCTTTTCCTCCTTTCAGACTGTGGTTACGAGGTGGAACCGTTTCTATTCCACTGTAGTTAAAACATGTGCTGTCTCATACGAAGGTTTCGCATATGTGGGATATCGTCGACGAAATAATTCGAGAAATATTATTATGTCTGTCCTGTACTAACGAGGAATACTTCCCCGGAATCGGTCTTCAGCTAACCACTCGATTCATTTCAGTTATTCATCGTTTGTATTGAAACTTTTTCATATTTGTCTTAATCTGATATAAACTAATTTGCAATGCGACGTTTCGTTCATTGGATTTCATCATCAACTTATTTTTTTCAATCCGAACCTTTAGTTTTTTTCATCGTTTTTTGTATCTCCTGCACTAATAAATTCAGCTTCGTATTAAAACACATGTCTGTATATAAAAAAGTGATGATGGAATATCAAGGACTAAACGTCGAATTGCAAATTATTTTGAATCAGATTTGAAAAAAATATGGAACAATATTGAAAGTTTCTTCGCCGTTCTTATATTTGATATGACGGCGGTAAAGACAAAAACGGAACAACTGATACCTTCGATCTCTGAAAGATTATTGTAGTTCCCCAAAACAGAAAACTCTCGTCCAATATAATTATATAATATAATTGTAGGTCTTACCGTTTCCGAACTAGCAATAGTGGGCTCAGCTAAAAAAACGGCCTGTATAATCCAATGTTTGTTGCGGTTCAGCCAGGAGACTAGTTGTTTTCGGTTGCGCATTGTTGCGCATTAAGAAAATACGAAAATCGAAGTGTAAAATTGACATTACGATACCTCTCAGAACACAACCTACTACCCAAGCTCAGATCAGTTATGGGGGGTCTACATGAATGTTTTCTCAATATGATATTTCTCAATATGATGGTTGAATTTACAGCCAGTCCTAGCAATCAGACCGCCGAGATGTTTGGAATCTAAAGACAAGTTTCCTTCGGGACAAAAGTGAGCATAGAAATTAATATCAGTATTAGTGAATTAACGAGGAACAAAAAATAGGCAAGGTCCTAGGTCTGCCACCAAAGATGAAATCAACTGTATTGAATTTCCAGAATCAACCTGGTTGGTATAATAATGAAATATTTAAAACTTTAATTTCACAGTTTGAATTGCGCATGCAATTGAAGTCTATACAAAGCTTGAAATACATTAATTACTAACAAGTACTAAAACCAACAGATTGGGATCACCGAGCCAAGCCGTTGCTCAAGGTCATACCTCCTATCCGAAACCCTATAAATCATCTTCGTGTTAAATAATACTTGGGTTTTGCAAACCATCAATGACACTCGAATTGATAGTCCACACGAATAAGATTGCCTAGCAGAATTATAAGATCAATTAGCTTCCTGAATTACTTTAATTGCAAGGAAACTAACTCACTCAGATCAATTTCCTTGCTCCATTTTTTAACAAAAACCAGAAAATTAAACACAATTACACTTCAAATCTCATTACAGTTCCTTAACTCATTCTCCCGGAAAATGTCGGCCCCCTGTACCGTCAAAAATTCCAATAATATTCTAAAATTATAATTATTATTTTCAAAAAAGACAAGAATAACATGTATTCATTTCAGTAAAATCGTGGTTGAACGGTTCGTTCACTTTCAGCACTCCAGCTTACTACTACTAAATAATTCGTCTACGACCTCCCGTTTAAACTGACGCGTCTCTCTCACACTCAAATATTCATGAAAGGATACACTCGTGCGAACATTAGTCGAGTTTTAGTCCACTGAACATATGTCATCTGCTTAACTAACCAGAAGTGTTTTTCTGGCGTTTAATCGTATTTGAGCGTGTATTCAAAAACAATTCATAGTTTCGTCGTTAATAATAAGATTCGCCAGAATGAAATGATTCAAGTTGTGTCAGATGTCAAATTCATACTGACAGATTTTGAAATACTGTTTTCTAGTCGTATGCCAATGTATTATAACTACAACATCCATCATATTTCCGTATATTAGAAGTTTAAAATTCGCACCATTCATAGTGTTATGGCGTCGCTTGTGACGTCACTGTCGAGTAGACTACATGTAAACACCACAACTCGTCTATAAATTTGTTATTAACTATTGTTCATTATGAACTCAAAAGTGTATCAGTGGTGCGCTGTTCCTCAGAGTACAGATACACCGATAAAAACTCTGAACAAATTATTTGTGTTCGTTGCTTACAAAAAAAAAAACAACACAAAATAAGTTACTAAAACTTGTAAGACGAGATTCAACAAAAATATTGTCCAGTACTCATCTTAATTTCATGGAGATCAGTTTCACGTAACTATTTTCCTAGATTTGTAGATTATGAACCACTATTATCGATGTCCAGGATCTTTCACCCTTTCTATGCTACCTTTCAGTATGCACATATTTTCTTTGCGTTTTAACTGTACGTAACTTATTGTATCATCGCTGAACAAAGTCTTTGATGTCAGAAACTCTTCAAGCATCAACAAGTCGATTCTAGGCACATTACCGCTGTTTGCCTTTGTAAATCCTGGTTTTATGGTTCATGTTATTTCACTTTTGATTTAACAACACAACAAAAGACAACAGTCACTGTAAACAAAATCAAGTCGCAAAGAAAATAAAAAAAACTCGCGTGGAGTAATACTGTTGTATTTTATAAGATGTTATATTCGTTTGTTTACTATAACACAACGTGGCGTAATGCGCTCAGATTAGCGTTCAAGGACGGCTTGCCGTATTATTCTTCCTCATAATATTATGAAAAATGCATATTTTGTAATCCTTAATTGGGTTTGATTGAATCATTTCAATGATTTTTACTTTTACTATTATGTATTGACTATTGAAATTAAAAATAAAATGAAAAGTGGGCCATATGTAGAAATAATAATAATTGAACGAAGAAGCACAATTTGAAATTCATGAAAATATAAGCTGAAAGAATATATTATCCCACTGGCGAAAGCAATCAAGAAAGTGTGTTTCAAAACACAAAATATACAGGGTGTTTCATAATTCAATGCTGGATGATTTTAGAAAAAATTCTTCATACAAACATAGGTCCACAACCGCTTTATTTCTGAGTTAGGGGATGTTTAAATTCAACAAAAAAAACATTTCACTTCTAATATCTATGAAACCGCTTTGTTTTTTTTTTCATTTTTTGTACATGCAGCGTACGCATCAGTATACATTTTGTCTAGAGCAAAGGCTTTCTGAATGTTCATGGCGTCCTTGCGTCCTTGCTGACATGCCCTGCCATATTTTTTATCCAAATCATGATACGTCACTGTCTTTTTTCCAAATAGATATCATTTTTTGTAATTGCCCTCTGTCTTCTCATAGAAATGGTCTCTTGCTCTTTTTTTGATCCGGTGAACGATTTTCGATGTAGAAAATGAAAAACATTCATTTGTTTGTCTCTTTTCGATATTTTCACTCATCTTCAATTTCATAATCGTTTTCATTTATAATTTTTATAGATTTATGAATTATTCAGTTTCTGTAATGGATACGTATAAAAATACAAAAAATACCAAAATTAACTTGACTGTTCAAAATGTCCGCCTCCTGCAAGTATGCAAGCTCCAGCTCTCCTTTTCATTGACTCCGGTACTTTTGATGACCTCGACAGACCTTCTTTGCAGATGCAGATGACTTTGTCATCTTGGCAAGGTCCACTTCGGGAAGGGTAGCTAGTAATATCCTCCAAAGCACGTTAGACGATATTCGCAGTTGGTGCCTGAGGGAGCAGATTCTGTCAACCCCAGCAAAAGTTTCCCTCAACGGTGAGGTCATTCTATTTGGAACGGAGGTGAAATATCCCGGCATTTTCTTTGTTAACTCACCTGGAACGCTCACTTGCAAAAAGTTTTACACTATGGACATGTCGAAAGATTTATGGTGAAACTTAAATTTATGTGATGATTGTCAGACCAATGATCTCTTATGGTGCAGTTGCCTGGTGACCGAAGGCTTTACAGAAAACGGCCCAAGCGAAGCTCTCTGGCTTACAGAGACATGTTTGTCTGGCTATCAGTGGTATCATCAGTACCACACCGTCACCGGCCATGGAGATTTTTCTAGATCTACCTCATCTCCACATTCTTCTAATCAGCTTCGTTAAGAAGCTGGGTTTATTTGGTCGAGTGTGAATAGGTGTGAGCTACAATAAACCCTTGCGGGTTGCAGTGGAGGGTCGAATAAACCCACTCACTTCAGACCTGACCTAACCTAACTTTTGAAGAATTCCTGAAGTATTCTTCATTGCTTCGCGCGGTTTCGCAATTCTTCTCCAGTTTGAAGAGGTTGTACACCGAAGTTTCAAGATGTTCCTAAAAATAATAACAATACTGATCAAGTCTGGTGATCTAGCTGGCAATGATTCGGATTCCCTACGACCTATCCAGCAATTATAAACATTTAAGTTTGGATAATCGCGTGCCAGAGCATTGAAATCAGTAGGTGCAATCGTGCATAAACCACATGTGACTTCGCATCAAGATATGAATAGCATTGGCAAACAATTTTTAAGAAATCAGCGATAAGTATGGTAAAACAGGTCTAATTAGGAAATTTCCAATAATTTCAGTTCAGAAATTTGAATGAGAAGTACTCCAGGTACTGTGATTCCATGACTGAATGAAGATTTTCCACGGCTGATTGTTATAAAAATTTCTGATCCTGTTTTTAGTGAAACTAGTTTTGTACGTGAATAAAATTTCCCTGTCAACTGAAGGATTTTCGGTAACTTTTTGATGAATATACTGACAGAAAATCAGTCGTCAGGGAAAGTCTCGAAGAAGTAGAGCCTCAGACCGTTGAATGTGTTAAGAATATGATAATTCATTATGCAGAATGCCCCATACTAGAATATGGGCAATATTTAAATTATTGACAACTTGTCTCGTACTGGATTTTTGCTAATTTAAGTCAGCTATCTCAATTGGGGTTCTCGCAGTCCGATATGCTGCTTTCAAATGATGATTTGGCGCCAAATTTCATGTTAGGGGAGAAATGATTTATTTGTTAAATTTCAAAATCCTGAATCTCAGAAATAAAACGATTGCAGATCTATGTTTATGATTTTTTTTTAATTATTCAAGGATTATCGCGTTTCATGATCAGCACTCAATTATGTAACACTCTGTTTATAATTCACCGTGTAAGCCTAACCATGATAGCATGGTTTCCATAATTTCAATTTTGATACAATAAATTCTTCCAAGAGAAAAATATTAGGTATTCCAAAATTTTGGATAGTTTTGAATAACGAAATTGATTAAATTCATAATTTTGATAACAGAATGGCTTTCTTTCAAGTCTGTGAAGACATCAGAAAAACATGTCTCTTCTCTGCTTGATCCGTAACCATGAAAAAGCAGGAGTCGGAGCATTTCTCTTTAAGATGCCTGATAGAGTTACCGATGAACTTGATTTGGTTTTTGACACTGAAAGACCATAAATCTGTCACCACCAAAGCCGCAGAAACTACTTTACTCCTGCGGCCACACAAAAGTAGACCGATGCACGAGGTCTTCTTTAACAACATTAAAACCCTTGGCTCTTAAAAGAAAGAACGTCTTCTTTGTTCTCATCAGATCATGTAGGCTTCAGTCGTGAATTGAGGAATTAATTATGGCTTGTCAGGATCTTCAAACCTTGAAATACTTAGTCGCGCGATAGATATAGATATTCCTGACACCAGGTGCAGAGCTCGCCACGAGGCCCTTGAGACCCTTATGTTTTTGCTGTCGGCACGCCAAGCATATGCAGTTTTACCCTTTATTCACCGATATTCCGTGGCATTAAAGATGGTCGGTTAGCATCTTTGGCACTTCTATGGTATTGCATATTGACATTGCCTCATGCTCCGGGGAATATTGAATCCATTGAGGAGAATTTATTGGAACTACTGTTTCTCCACCTCAGGTAGATGCAAATTAATAAGCCTGATATAGTCCTCGTCTATTGAAGTAAGACGATGGAAGTTTCTGCTCCAGGCAAAGCGAATATCGCCCTAAAAAAGAGAGAAAATAGATGAAGTGTCGAGGTTTACTCTTTGAACTCCGCAGACTACTCTGATGAAATGATTATAGGAGTTTTAGCCTGTAATTTCAACAACATACCGGCTTGCCTCAAAGTGGCAGGATCAGAAAGTTATCATTCTTTGTTCGCTTCATTTTTAAGGGCACACCCTTCTCAAAACAGCTTATTTCACAGTTGTCAAGAGAGGTCATAGGTCAATGATGCATGCACACCTCCTGAATGAGTAACAGCTTGGACCTGATCAGCAATCGTCGTTTAGATAATAAGTTTGATTTGTTACGGAAGGTTTTCTAGTTTTGTGCTCAGCAATTTGTAATAACATAACTGTACTAATTTTTGAATTATCCAAAGTTAATTTTCATTTTCACTCAGATGTGTTAATTTCAACGAAAGTCATTTTTTGTGGAGAAAGATCAGTTTTCCATCGACTTTATACAAGTGTAGAAAGGGCAAACATTTTAGTTTACCCCAATAAGTTACTGCGTAAAATCAATATATATTTTCACAAAGAAAAATGTTTTATTTATCAGTAACTTGTCGTATTTAACAATTTTGCCTATCAAAAAAATGGCTGAGAAATAATACAATATTTATCTTTACGGAGGCCAAAATTGGCCGCTGTCTTCAGAAATGGGCAAAAAATTCAAAGATATTTGCAATTATTCCTTTTGATTATTCATTTCCCAATTTCTTCGACAGATGTTTGGAAAAAAATATGTTTTCCCATTAACCAGCTGTCGCACTTCTACGAACGACAACCATCAGAAATCGAAACTTGTGCGAGCTAAGAATTGAAGAGGGCTCACCTTTTAACGTGTGATCCCTAACACGGATTGGACGATAGCAAGTGAAAATCGATCTTTCAGACTGGGACTTGAACCATCGACCAACACGGCAGTCAATTCGAGTGAGTGAACAAAGCACCCACGTCGAACCGTCTGGCTACCGACTAAAGGCGTTTTGAAATGTGAAATTATGTCAATGTTGTTGATTGTCAACTGAAAGTATCTATGTAATACAAGGTGCTCTCCGATATCAGTCTGTTACCATTTCACCACTATCCAAATTTTCTTCCAAGATGGGTAGCCAAGTACGGTTTATTTCTATGGAGCTGTTCGGAATACAGTTCTCTCCAGATATGAAAATATACGCTGATTCTTTTAGCTTACGTCTCTTAGAGTGAGGCTCATTAGTAATAATTTTTGTCTTATTCTATTCAACTTGATGTTCACCGTCTGATTTTAAAATGTGTTCTGACAATTTAGATTCTGTCAAGTGTATATTTTTTATGTGATTTCGCACTTTCAATGGTCTCGAAGTTTCACCAATATAATTTTTACCACAAGAACAAGGTATCTAATATATGCATTTTTTTTTTAATTCCAAAAAAGGCTTTTTCAAAAGTTCTCTGATTGTTGAATAAATGAATAAGGATTCGTGATCAATAAACACTTTTTTTGACATATTTACGCAATGGTATTCAATAAAAGTATTTATGATATTGACTGATCGTCGCTTCATTTTATAAATTTTCAATTTTCCAATTCAATATTGTACGAAATTCTATTTCGCATTTCAACATCGAGTAAAGTTAGGTGAATTTACACTAACACTCGCACAACTTTGAAAGGGACCGGTGAAACTAATGAGGTCGCTTAGCCAAAATTCCCTTGATGGGCGCTATAATGAATGTTCAAATACAGCAGAGGGACATGTTGGGATTCCATGAATATACGACATGAAGCTTTAAAGTTAAGTTTTGCTACAGGTCTTGGGAGGGGTTTAAGAAATTTGACGAAGAAAATCAGACTACAGGTGAAATATTCTTTTTGAATGAATTAAAAGTTGAGGTCACTTCAAGATTAGAATCTGACTTGTATGATGTGTAGCGGTTTTCATGTCCTGCCGTTAATATTCTGATAGTCAGAAACATATAGCAGGCTGTTTCGAAGAAAAGTTCACATTCATCTATTCAGATATTCAGAATTTTTAATAGTGAGGTACAGATACAGCAAAACAAATCAAAGTGAAATTTTTCCCTAAATGTATGTTGCAAATCCTACAACTCTATATCTAAGTCAATAGATATTGACATCTTCTCTAATTCCCTCGCAACTTTCATTGCGTCTCAAACGTTCATACAATCACCATTTTCACATCTAACTATTGTAATTTGCACTGCACTGCACTGTTCATAACACGATATTGCAAATTATTTATAAAAATCAAATAATTTATTGTTATTTTCACCTCATCATTTGTAAATACTCTTTTTGGGTTTGTTCCGATTTGTATTCCACTGAAAATAAATAAAACAAAAACAAAAGAATATCCTGAAGATGTCCCCCATCGATTTTGCTCCGAACTTGTATCAATGAATATGCAGGTGTAATTTGCAAATCCTTCGTTTTCAAGTTTACTGTAGCAGTTTCAAATATAATTGCACTTTGATTCGTTAAAGTATATTTCAAAAGCACATTGACATTGACAAGAATATTTCTGTTTCTGAAAGTCTAACTCAAGTTCTAAATCTGATCATTATTATTTCATCTGGTAGAAGCATAATGATGTTAACAATAACTTAGAATCGGCATGACATTTACTGACGTATGGTTTAACAAAATCTCTGTATTCGTCCGATGGAATAACTTGGTAGTGGTAAGTGAAGACTTTATAATTAAATTGATGCTGCAGACATGATTTCTTCTTCTGTCTTAGAATTTTTAATTTTTTTCTGTTTTTTGTTACAGGTTTCTCGGATATTGATAGTATTGAGTACTCCTGGCTACACATCAGCAGAAATTATTGAATATGTATCATCAGTTTGTTACTGAATCACTAAGGGAATTTTCAATAGAATAGCGTTTATATGCAGACAAACATGATTTGCAGGTCATTATAATTGACTACAAGTAGCAAATAAGCACAAGGATATTCCACTGAAGTTGACACTTGCTGACGGTTCACATAGTATACCAAGACATGAAATGAATATAGTAATAGCTTGATTCTAAGGAAAGAGATTTTATCATTATAATATAAATATTCTAGATACACACTGTTAACATTGAATAATATAATTTACAAATAAAAATGTATTATCTACTCAGACACACTCATACTTGTTCACAAACATAGATATACGTAAACACTAAAACATTGAATCTCACAATGTTCTTATTTATCAATGAATACTTTATATTTTTTCTATCAAAACTTTTCATTCTATTCTCAGTAATTACGTTATTCTGAGATATGAGATTTTGGCAAGGTAGTTTCATATGTGGTAAAGGGTAGAAAGATTGTTTCATCAATATCGATAGTAAGTAATCTGTTGTCAAAAAATGTTTATATTGAAGAAATATCTACTTTCATAGAGTTTTTCACACTGGTCCAATCTTGTCCCTTATAAAGAATTACCGTAATATCCGCAAAGCTAATTATTTTTTCTTCAGACTGTTTTGAAAATAATCCGTTCACATAAATCGAGAAAAGAATAGGCCCTAGCACTGTACCCTGAGGCACACCACATTTAATTTCCCTGAACTCACTGTAGGCTTCAATGATTTTAACATATTGTTGGCGCTTATTAAGGTAGCTTTTGAAATATGAATGAAATTTCTGTAATTTGGGAAATGCCTGCATATGCATACTATTTTACGAAGACATTCGTCATTTTGTCACCTTTTGTGTCATAACTTTCCATATTTGTTGATATTTATGAAATGATCTCAAATGCAGATTTTGAAAATATGGGTTATCATATGCAAAGTTTGATAATTCATCAAAACTTCTATTCATTACCCTAAAATAAAGGATTGATGTAATAAAATTCAATGAAGAGAGGGTTGTTGAACATTTCCAGGGTATCATAATTAATCATTAAAAATAAGTTTTTCTTATGATCAACCAATAATTTGCAACTTTACCTATGAATTGAATTTGATGTTGCTTGCTATAAACATCAATCTAACCCTACAGACGAGCCACATCACTTCATTCAGTAGGACAACGTTCAGCGTTAACTCGAGTGTACATAAAAAATTCACGACCCCATCATAGTAAAGAGGGGGAGGTAAGTGACGTACGTGCCCATTGAATCTGAATAATACAGGGGTTGTCGACAACTTGGTCATGACATCAGGCACCGTGCCGCGCAATTCAATTTCTGCGATTATACAATGGATGCATAAAGCCGATTTTCCCTTGTACAGTCTTCTCGTTTCGGCTAGTCGATGGATCTGATCACACTTGGGGTGTTAGGGGTGAGTGACCTATAAAGCACTCCACTGGCTCACAGATTCCTATCTAGGTCACGTTTCTAGTGCATTTTCAGTATCGAAAGAAGTTTCGTGGCGATGCAAATGTTAGATGTGAAAGGTAACTTATTGGATGGCGTGTTCGCAAGCAGTTTGTTAACAAGGTGTTCAGCATAATTCAGTTACTTTGGTCAATTACGGTTATTAAAATGTTAACCATACACGTTCAATTAATTTTTTAGTAGGGAACATGTGTTTTAGGGTATTTATTTGATCAACATGAATAATGCATAATCTCAAAATATTTTCTTCACTCGTAATTATGAGAAATGTCTACTTGAAAGTTCAGGAAAAGATTCGAAGTGCCATGAATGATTCGAATAATGTTTGTAGTTTTTAGTAGTCTTTGTACATATCAAATAGCTTTTTTTGTAAAATTTTCTTGATTGTATAATAACTAGTTACCCCTACCGACAATTCATACAAAACAATAATAAATTATATAAACAAAAACCTTCCTTCTATTAAAAACCGTAAGAAATTTCGTTCGATCATTTTTTAGTTCATTGCGTTCAGACAAACCAACGCGGAGAGGAACTCTGTTAATTATACTATTGCTATCTCGAAAATGGTAACACCTACAAGATAAGTTGAATTGGATAAACGTTTCCCACTCTAGGAAACTAGAGTAATTTATTTCCAGTTTGAGAATATCATGATTGTTCATGAAATATTCGCCGAAAACTAGAATTGTGGAATTTCGTTTTTTGTCTATACCGCTTACATTTCGAATATCTCATATTCCTTATGATCTAATAAAAACCAATTTGCAATGTGACATTTCATTATCAACTTTATTTTTTGAGTAATAACTTATTATGATAGGATCAACCGCTTAGTAATGTAACGCATAACGGAGCCCGTATGTCTGGTTTCTTTTCTCCTCACTCTAACCCACAGCGCTAGCCTTATTTCGAACAAACGATTCTCTCTTCTCTCTTCGCCTGAGTCAGTGTTCAGTGTGCGATCGACATATACTGATCACAGTGAGCATATATCGGGAAACTATCATCGCTTTTGGAATCAGCAATTCCAAAGTTACTGAATAAGATGCCCTGCTGAGAATCAGAAAAGCTACAGTTATGTTTGAAGGTGGTTGACAATGTTTCATGGTGAATTTCATTGGTTTGGACCTCCATTGTCTAACGTGATATAAAATGATTTGAAATTTCTGACAGACTCAAGCGGTCTCAAGCTGAGATCATCCACAAGGAGGAACACTGGTTTAGGAGGAAATTCAAAGAAGCCGCACAAATAATGTCCAACAACGCATTCATCCAAGCTTGCGTAGAAATAAGCAACTTTTGGAAATCCATAAACAAGCTGAAAACTCCCTTCAAACGGTCAAAGTAGTGCCAGTAGTGATAGTGATGGTTCCACGAAACGGGAATTGAAAAGATTGAAATCTGAATTGGAGAGATTGAAACAGGCAGGTTAAGTACACTCATCAAACAGGCGACGAGTTTCTGGTTCCTTTGTTCGATCTGTATCAATAGGACTCAGTGGTAGAACAATGGCTTGGTAGAGTCAATTATGTGGTTGCAAAATATGGTTGGGATGATGATTCAATACTACGGCTGATATCGGGGAGGTTGAGAAGCAACGCATGGCAGTGGTAAGACTAAAATGCCAAATATGACGCAAGTTGGGAGGAAGTAAAACGTTTAATGAAATTTCAATTCCGTAAATTTGTTCCATTTTCTAATTTGCTAAAGAGTGCTGCCAATTATGAAACAAAACCTGGTCCAAAACTTAGGCGTTAGTTCAGCCTGTTCAGTACTGTTAGATCAGCCCAGTATACTAATGCTAATTTGTCATATGCTTATTTGAATACCATGAGAGATTTGCCATCTCAAATCACAGTTCCTAGTGCTAGTTACCGAACTCCTTCATTTAATAGTCGTCCTGTTCATCAAGTTCAGAATAGAAAAAATTCCAGAAGAGGTTTAACTTGTTTCAATTGTGATATTTCGGGACATATGGCTGAAAATTGTAGAAAACCTCGTATTGTGCGTTCTAATTATAAACGTTCAGGATATGTAGCTCACAATTGTCACGAAGCGGAAGATCTCAGAGGAGGTTATAGACGCTCAAGAACAGTTATGTCTCCAGATGATCTTAAGAAATGGATAAGTATACAAGACGACCATAAGTAAGTTGAGCAAAAGTTGTTCTGTAGGTAAAAAAGGTAAACGTTACCTTTGGTGAACGTCACCATTGAGCAAACGTTGCTCTGTAAGTAGAAAAGGTAAACATTTCCTTTGGTGAACGTCACCATTGAGCAAACGTTGCTCTGTAAGTAGAAAATGTAAACATTTCCTCTGGTGAACGTCACCATAGAGCAAACGTTGCTCTGTAATTAGAATAGGTAAAAGTTACCTTTGGTGAATGTCACCATTGAGCAAACGTTGTTCTGTAAGTAGAGAAGGTGAACGTTACCTTTGGTGAAGGTCACCATTGAATAAAAGTTGCTCTGTTGAATTTTTCTAATATTTTTTTTGTACTCAGGTCAGAATAAGGTCTGAGGACAGACCTTTTGCAGGATGGCCGAATGTAGGAGATGACGAGTATGCCTGGATCGGTTGAATGAAAAAAGTCACAGCTAAGCATTCTTGGAGTCCACACGTGTTGTTTATTAATGTTCGTTATGGGATTAGAATAAATATTGTATTCGAAGACTTCGTGTTTATGTTATCTGATCTTCAATTTATTCCTGAAGTAAATAGTCAAATTTTCATCCTCATCAAAATCACCAGCATAATGGAATTAGATTTGCACATATTTCAACCGATCACTAGGTGCACTAAACTCTTGAATAAATCCAAAAATCTATCAGCCTGTGATTCATACACTAATGTTGAACATTCATAAATATCTCTTTTCCTGATAATGAGTTTCATTCAACTCATATGAATGGGACTGATTCATCAGTAACCAGCATTATAGTTGGTGTGTATAAGAAATACAAAGACAAAAACGGAGGTTTGTTTGGATTCATTAAAATTCTTTCACAAAAACTATCAATCCTTCGACGCATCATTAATTACTATCAAAAGACAAAAACACTGGTTTGGAACTTATTGTGACTTATAGGGTATCTGTCAACCACATGATCAAGTTTGCCAAGTGAACTCTTTTATTTATAGGCACAGAGGCGTATCACAATCGGATGATTGCGAACGCAATAAGTAAATAATTATTGTATTTGAAGAGAAAATGAATAGCAAAAAGAAGAAAATCGGTTATAGATGTATGAATGGAAAACGTGTATTTCATAATCTGAAGTGTCATCCATGAATTACCATGGCGACATCTAGTTAAAAAAAAAGAAATAAAAAATATATAAAGCAATATTTGTGAATTTTCTATAGTACTTAAATATGAGTTTTTGTTTTGAATTATCTTTTTTATATTTGAAGACTTCGCGAAAATAGTTTTGACCTAATTTTCTGCATTCAATTGTAATTCTTGGTTTGAATTCTTTCAATATTTGAGGACTTCCAAAAAAACTGATTTGAACTCATTTCTTCAGAACAATCTTGGTTTTTTACCAAACTCTGAAGGAAACACTCTAATGAAGTTGAATCAGTTGATATTTTTCTGACACAAAACAAATTTAGAAAACACTTTTCTCCTAGTCATCTCTTGATACTATACTTGGTTTGTTCAACGCATGTCGAGAAACACTATTTTTCTTCCGGCAAGGGTAAATGTATCCACGATAGAGGTTTCAAATTCTACTTTTTAAAACACAGCTGATTTTCTTTCTTATCCTTTGCTCACTTTGTTATTATTGGAAATAAAAATCGTCAACTTGAAAATTTAGTAGCATTTTTATAGTGTTTCAAAGGCAAGAAACTCACAAACAACAAACAAAAAAAAATTGTTTTTTATGCAAAATACTTCTCCATTGAAAAAAAAGACGGATATTGACTCTATTTATGGAATCAACATTCATTTTTGTGTTTGTTTTTGAACAACTCTGATATTTTTAATCAAAATCCTTAGTAACTATAGAAAAGGCTACTAGATCAATAATTTGAAAAGTTTTGAATTTACAAAAATGACAGTTACCACTGGTGCGAACTGATCAACCCATATGAGCACTTTTGTAGAGCTCATTTTTCATTGGGAGAATGAATTTTCAAGCAGCCAGTATCGGAGAAGTCATAATCAACAAAACTCTAACAATAACAATATAACTTGATTTCGATCAATTGATCGTGCTAAAAGATTCAATTATCGAAAGATAATTCTGGATAATTGTTTGCATAGTTCTGGTTTGAGTTAACAGAAATTTGGTTAGAGTACTTTTCTTATTGATGGCGAATGATTCGCTGACAATTTTTTATATATTTGATTGTTGAGCAGCTTCGTTCAGGGTTCAATACTCCTGCAATCATGTTATATTATAAGACTTTTTTTGAAGAATATTAAACAGTTATTCGTTATTTATGATACATGAAAATGCCATGAAATGCAATTACAAATATGTCCGACGATTTTTCCAAACTACCTATTGAATCTAATAGATGCTCACCCCCGTATATTTCCGCTTTTATGAGAAGTTGAAATATACTCATCATTCGCTGCAATCCTCATCATGAAATAGAAATTCATTTGGAAAATGTTTATCTTTCATTTTGAATACGTTCAACAATATTCACATGTTTCTACTGAAGGTGTTGATATAGCCGAACTTAAAATTCAAGAAAATTCCGCATGTTCTAAAAAGAAACGTCATCAAGAAAATGAATGTGGTGATATGTGCTTTGAATATTGAACATCAGAATAGGTAACACAATAGGACGATATCACCAATGAATCGTTTTTAAATTCCGTAAACTCCCGAAGATAAAAGGCATTTCAAGAATACTGAGGACGAGGGGGTCTTTAATTCAGGTATCTTACTCAATTGCACGCCAATATATTCACCTATTCACCAGAAAACTGCCCAGGCGAAGCTCTCCAGCTTACCGAGACAGGCTTCACATTTTTTTGGAGCGAGAGGGTACATGGTCTGCATATAGACTTGTGCTTATTGCCAATTGCACAAATCAATTTAATGCAGAGTGCAACAGACTTCTTACAGGTCACTGTCGTTTGAATTATTATATGGAGAGAATCGGACTGTGTCGGCAGTGTGTGTTGCCTCTGTTTGGAAAATGATGAAACAGCAGCACATACTTTCGCATTATTATTGATATATGCTCCATTTGAGTACCATTTTGTTTTCATAAATACCTACCCTTTAAGGTGCCATATTATTATATTATTTTTTTTACTATTCGTTATGATTGCAGAAATTAGTTGAAGTGCTGTATGTACATGCCATTCCAAAAATTGATGTAAATTTTTATTCTTGCAATATAATGTGAACAAGTCTTCTTCCACAAAGGTTTCTGACCTAATCGAAGGTAGACTTTTCGTTATTCTAACCCAAAATGTTCAATGGTAGAGACAGTGAGAAAATCAATAATTTGAAATATATATTTTATTTCACTTCATTCCTGATGCTTTCTCCGGGATTGAACGTATATTATATAAAATAGTACCTGCAAAAATTGTAACTGGTACCGAATAATGATTTTTTTGGTTCCGATCCAGGATCAGCCATCACAATTATTCGCAATGATTCGATAATCCGAAACAAAGAATAAGTCAGTGAAACGTTCGGAACACGGAATTGAGAAATACCGATTATCCCACTTCTGAACACCGACCACGATTCAATTCCTTACGTCTTCCACAGCGCTCCTCCGGCTTCGACGAATTCCAATTAACACGCAATCCCTCTCCGTTCCATTTCAATATCGAACCGAACGTTTCGTATTCGCCTCCCTCCAATCATTCAATGGTGGACATTGCACAAAGCGTATGGAAGGAATCCTCGATGTCTCCTACGCAAACAAACACGTGTTTACACAGCTCGCTAAACAACTTTCGGAAACGTATATAAATTCGAGAGAAATCTATATTCGCCGTATTCGGGCTAGCGCATATGAATATTTGTTATTTGTTCGCCCATGGTGAAGATTCGTCGAATTGCGAATTCCCTGGGCGCTATTGCGAGCACGTACTCCTCGTCATCATTGTCATGCGTGTTTGTCCAATCTAACTACTTTCTGTAGCGGCTGAAAAATTAATTATCTCAAAGCACTTGGTTCTTGTACATTTCAAGTGTTGAAAGGCCGATCAGAAAAAATCCACCTCTAGTAAGTATGGGGCTTCGCGTTTTGGTGCACCAATGCTATTCTCACCAAATAAACTCTCCAAATGATGATAATCCTTGGAGCTACAAAATTGAGAAACCGTCCTAACTGTCTCAACCATTCACAGAAATGACCCAAGATAGGCCTCATTCTAACTTCCATTCTCGGTCCTATCACCCGGAGGACTCTCGGTCCTCACTTGGCACATTACACACAGTAGAGTCAGGTATAACGAATCATCAAATGAAAAGGAAGTAAGAGCAATTGCGGCTGACTTACTAGCATAAAAGTGTATGTTTCAATCTAGCTGAAGTGCCAGGCAGCAGGTTTAGGACGCTTGAAAGTGGGCTGGGATGGACGAAAAAAATCTGTCTTCTTCACACAGTTACCATATGGGGGAGATCTCAGGACATTCAACTTCGTGTGGGTCATGAAGGTGTTCCCACTTGAGAGTTGGCAGATTGGGACTCTTGCGAAGACCAGTGGCGAAATCTGGAGACATAACAGATTGGGACCGAGTTTTTGACTACAAAACCATGAAAATGTGCCACTGTTTGAAAGGTAGGAATATTGAGGCATAAGAATAGCAATAATTCCTATTGTTGTAACAACTTTGGACCCGGTTTATTCGAGCTTCATCACTAATATTGCTGACGGTGGAAACCCGTAGATGCTAGGATTTGTCCGATTCTTCTTGTAACTAGCGGTTTCCTTTCCTTTCTTACACGTTTCTCTATTTTTCATTGGGATTTTTTGCTGTTCCCATTCATCTCTAGGTAGTTTGGCATTTCTTTTTGCTTGTCATTCATTGTCTGTTATTATTCATTCTTATTCAGATGCCTCGAATGTATAATGTGCTATTGTGAATAGGGAGGTATATCGTTCAGATAGGACGTCTATTGGAATTATCAGATCTAAATCGCATGGTGAAACACAATGTCCTCGCTGTTCAAATCGTTGTTCATTTCACCTCATCATCAGTTTCTCATGTCTATGATAATGGCACAAAATATCACTCAGAAAAAATTGGAAATTGAAAAACTCTAACAGGGTTAGCCTCAAAAAAATGAACATAACTTTAGTTGTGTTGTAAACTCGAAGTAAGTATGAAAAAACTTGAAAAAGCTATTGTATAATAAAACGTGTGACAGTTTTCTGAAGTCTTCAGTGGATCTCTAACAGTAAAGTGTAATTTGGCTTCTTCAGAGGTTTATTCATTTCGATGGTGAAGAACCATGGTGAACCATCAAGATGAATAAACCTCTGAAGAAGCCAGCCACTCGTGCTGGCGAAACGTTAGGATACAGTTCCAAACCAAAAACGCGACGGACTGCGGCTGCTCATCGTTCTGAGGCTCAACTCAGTACACCTCGACTCCACTGTTTAAGAACTCATTCATTTGGAGAATGGCGTTTATGTGGAATAAACTTCCTGAGAACGTTTCTCCAAAAGGATTCAATCTCCAGCGATTCAAATCCAATTTGAATCATTACTCTCGCACAGACACCGCTCTAAGAGCGCCTTAAGGATTTTCCTGTAGTGCTTATGTTTTGCCTTTAAAAAAATGCGTATCGTGGAGGCATCTATTAGAAGGGTTTTGTAAGTCTCATTAAATTTAATGGAAACACTTTTCCCAGAGCAGAATTTCTAGATGCGCGTTCCACTATCCAAGTTAGCATCATCAGGTGTTTCATTATCTACTAATGATGCTAACCTTGTTAGCAAAACGTGTTTCCAGCAGCCAGTTTCGAATTCCAACTATCAAGTCAATTTCTTTCAAAATGTCGGTTTTAATTCATTTAATCAGTGTAGTTTTTCACACTGTTAAAGCATTCTGATAAATTTCGAAGAAGATGATTTGAAATGTTTCATATATTACTCAAGATGATAGGCAAATAGAAATCCATATCCATACCCGAATCTTGTTATTAGAACTAAACTCTGAACTGAGTATAGATTTCATTCACAAATACCATCAAGAGTTTCAATACAGAATCAGTATCTATTTTTGTTCGGTGTTTCAGATTGAGAACTCAGTTTAGTAAATTTCTAACCTATACCTGATCTAATTTTTTCAGATTCCAGTGAAATGGAAGGTTTGTTCCAACCACGGCTTTTGTATCATTCCGAAACCGTACACTGCATCGTTAAATAAATTTGTTGAGCGCATGTGCGTACTGTGTACTGCAATTTTAGTAAGAATTTCTTAAT